>JAKSZP010007035.1:0-73321 GCA_022478985.1 Massospora cicadina | reverse complement strand
CAAGTAGAAAATAGATTGGCCTACCAGCCTGGATGCTGGAGCATCCAAGTGGCAAACCAGAATGCCAGGGGCACTGCTGCTGGTATGATGGATATGGAACTGGAAGGGAACTTAAATCTCAACAGATAAAAAAAATTTTGAGGAGGTTTTTTTATTGGAAAATTTATGGGAAGAGAATTGACCAACAATTTTCTCAGTGTGATGCGCCCAATTAAATAGTCATCAATTTTGGGGGAAAAATAAGCCAGGATTAGGTTTTGCAAGTTTGACCTAAGTGGTGAACTATTCGGGAATGGGCAGGTTAGTTCCCTGGGGACTGACATTGTAAAATTTGGTGACAAACTGAGTTTCAGTCAGTTCAACCTAAGTGGTGAACTATTCAGAAATAGGAGGGTTAGTTTCCTGGGGACTGACATCACTAAGTTTGGTGGCAGGCCAAGTTGCAGTCAGTTCAACCTAAGAGGTGAACTATTTGGGAATAGGAGGGTTAGTTCCCTGGGGGCTGACATCACAAAATTTGGTGATGAGCCAAGTTGCGGTCAATGGTATTGCATCAGGCGCAACGCCCAATTTTCTGGCAGGAAGCTGCCCATCGGGGGTGCTGCCTGATGGATTTGGGAGGGGGGGAAGATTTTTGATCATCGTGTAAACTGAATTGCAACCATTGGGCATTCCAGCTGATAGCTCAGCCTTCATACCTTTTTGACCATTTAAAATCTGAGTATCCGGCTGATTGCCACTTGAATCAGTTGTGATCAATTCCATTTCAGTGATCTTGGCGCAGATTTTACTAATTTCTCATAACAGTTCTGCCAAGGAGAGTGCAAGTACCAGAAGCGGGATCCAAAGCTGAAGGGCTATTTTCCAGTGCTTGTCTACCACATGAGCGATATTGCCCTAAGTAACAAGGGGTATGGCCATCCTCTTCGTTACTTTCTTGCTTAGGAACAGAAAGATGGCCCAAGTAATGCCCAGAGGACATTCCTTAGAACTTACATATGCTTGCCATCCCCTGAGCATTTGTAGTTGCTATTCTCATTTTTGGCTGCCTGACCCACAGATATAAGGTTTAGCGTTGTCTGGGCTGTGAATCAAGTCATGTACATATGTCAGGTTGGTCGTTGGTGGTGGTGTTGATGGTTGGTGGGGTGCAATATTCAGTTTTTGGGGTCAGTTGGTTGGAACTGGGATTATGTTTCTGGGCATCCTGTGCACTAGGAATTCAGTCACCATCCCCATCTCCCTGTTGATGGTTAATGAGGATGGTTTTATAATTGGGTATGGGTGCCCCTTGTTTTCTTCAGGCGGACTGGCAGATTTACCCTTGTCCATTGGCCAGATTCACACCCCTTTGTTTGATTTATCAGCAGAACTTGATTTTTTTTTAGTACTAGATGGTCCAGCAGAACTTGATTTTTTAGTCAGCAATTGCCTGGCCAATTTTGTCAATCTCAACTTTCCTGCAAATTTTTCTCCAGACGCCTCAGGCTCATTTGCTGATGACTTCCAATTTGTTTTTTTACTCTCTTTCATCTTGTTGGGCTTCAATTTCAACTTGTTGGAATCCTGTATCCACCCATGCTTGGGAGACTTCTATGGGTTTACCTTCTGCCATCTTTCCTCCTCCTGGACTATCCATTCTACTTGGGTTGGATGTTTCTCTGCTGGTCCTGGGCTGGTTCCCTCATCCATTGCATAAGATTCAGAGTTTGGATTTATAAGTGGTTCATAATCTGCTTCAGGTCATTTTGCTGTTTCCCATTCCCATGCCTCTTTGTGTGCCAGATCTAATTCTTTTCATTGGCATTTCATATCCGCTACCTCCATTAAGTTTTGTGGGATCCATTCTCTGGTTTTTGGGTGGAGGAAGGTCTTGGTGCCCACCTTGGTAATTTCCCCATCAGGGTTGTATTTGTACTCCCAAGTAGTTTTACCTTTATGATGGTGGCATTGAACCATAGTGTGGCCAGTCTGATAGCAGAACTGGCAAACTTGTTTGGCATCCTCCTGTTCAACATACACTACCCTATTAAGGCTGGGCAGGTGGATGAATCTGGGTAGAGCAATTTTATTTGATTTCATATAGGGGGCCAGTTTGTACAGCGCTTCCACTGTCCGAGGGTAGAGGCACTTCATGATGTAATCTCCACTGGCTTGTCAGAATTCGTGTACTTCCCCATAGTAAAACCTGGTCCAGATTGCTTTGTGCACCCACTCCTGTTCGCAGTTGGTGAGGAGGTTATGGAAGGTAACCCACCTTGTCATTTGGTTGGCGTATCTGGTCAGCTCCATTCACAGATAAATCCCCTTGTACTTGATGCTGATTTTGAGGAGCTTCTTGTGGTCCAACTCACCTGGGATTGCTATATCTATATAGCCCCATTTGGGGACCCAGTGATGATTGAAGTCCCCTCCAGCTAGGAATTTGTCTAGTTTCTGGTAAATCAACAGAATTAAATTGGACAATTCTTCCTCCTCCACTAGTTGTAGGTGGATTTGGATAGCATCTTTAAGGTATGATTTTGGTGCCTGGCAATCTGTAAAGCCCCCACTAATCAGTTTGATGGATGCATTTGATGTGACTCCCTGCTCCATTCCAGGTGTTGTCCTCAATATGCGCCACCGCTGCGCTGTATGATTTTGATTTCATGCTTGGTTTGGGTACATCAGTGGGAGTCTTTTCTTTCAGAATCCAACTTACTGATTTGTTGAGGCTGAAACCCCAGCTGAGGAACGCTTCAAGTTGGTGACTGTTGATACCATGGCGGTTGATACTTTTAGCCATTTGTGCTCTGATCTCCAGGCTCTGCCACTCTAGGGCATCAGCTGGTGAGAACCCCAGTTGGTACCATTTGAGAGTGGATTCCGGGCCACACGTTGGGTGGAGGTATTATTGGAGGACCTCCAGCATAATTGAGCTACGCTGACACCAGTTCTTTACTGTAACACTATTTTAGCCCCCATCTGTAAATACCCATGCCATGTCTGCCAGAACCCCTGCTTCACTCCATTGGAACACTTCTGAGAGGGTGAAGCCTTTAGCGGCATATGGGGCAGCTAACATCAGTTCCAGGAAGGATTGCTTCCAATCCCAGATAGTTTTGATGCGGATCCCCACTTTAAGCCATTCTCAGCCCAAGTCTGGGGTTGTGACCCCTTTCATTGCTGTTGCTGCCTATGGTGAGATCTCGTGCTCCACCCACAGTTGGGCTGATTGGGGGGTGAACCCTGCTGCATCCCAGTCTGCAGCCTCAGCATGTGTTGCAGCATTGTGCCAGATTTTCCACTTTGTGATCAGAAATGGGCAGCCTCTGAGGGTTTTGTGAATCATCTTGGTCACCCCCAGCTCTGCCCATTCACGCACTAGGTTCATACTGGCCCCTGCTTGGAACCAGTATTCTGTCTCCATCGGTGTGAATCCATTGGCAGACCAGTTGATGGCCTCTTCCAGTGACCAATCCCTAAAGGGTCCCCATTTCACTGCCTTTTCCTTTGTCCAGACCGCTTTCATCAGGTCTGATGCAGTGGCAGGTGGAATATGGGTATATGACCAGTGTAAGGCCTCAGTTGCCTTGAACCTGGCCATGATCCATGGTAGTGCTTCCTCTGGGGAAAAAGTAGTGTTGTACCATTCCAGCGCCATGTCCACCGGAATGGAGTATCTGGCCCATTCAAGGGCCATAGATGTGTTCAGGAACCGTTTAGCATATTCAGCTAAATTTGTTGGGTTGAGGCCTGAGCTCTCAACAGCTTGGGCATAGCATGCCATAATGCCCACCTTGTGGTAAACCATCATGTTTAATAGGTTGATGCTGGCCTCCATCCAGGCTTTTGTATCCACCAGTTTTAAAGCTTCATGGATGGTGGCCTCTATCACTTTGTAGTCTATGGGGATTTTCATCCACTCCAAGGCATCTTTGGTTTGAACCCAGGACAACTTGAATTATACCACCATATCAATTGAGATTTGGGTGTCAAGCCAGTGTTTGGCTACTCCAGCAGAAAATTTATGGTCACGCCATATAACCACAATAGCTGGCTTGATTCCTTTAGAGACCCACTGAGTCACCATAGAGTATGGAAACTGGAGGGCCTCCCATTGTTTGACCTCATGGGTGGACATGCCTCAACATGCTAACATGTCTGACTGGATCAGTGTAAATTTAACTGGGGCCCTGGCCATTGACTTAACTGCTGTCAGGGTTTCCACCCCTTCCAGTAATACTTTAAGTTTTTTTACTGATCCCTCTTGAGTGTCTGATCCCTCAGATTCAGTTCCCAATATAGAGTTACCCCCACTTTGGTTAGTCCTCAATGGATCAGCTTGGTTTGGTGATTGGATATTCAGGATTGGCCATTGATACATTGTCAAGCTATAGCCCCCTGTTGGAATGCCTTCATTGGGGATTGCGCTCAATTGTGTATCAGGTGTTCCACCTGATGAGTTACTCATGCTACTGACTCAATTTTGGTCGGGGACCATTCACCCCCCCAACTGGGCTATTTCAGGATTGGCATCCAACTTGTTCTTCACCCAAATACTCCAAGCTGATTTGGTAAGTTTCTCCATGTTGGAAGAAAGCTTTTTATTGCTTGACTTTATTGGTTTGAATTGCCAATCTTGTTATTTGAATCTGAGTCAGTTTTGGATCCTATTAATACCTCATCTGGGTTTTTTGCTTTATTGGCAAGAGTTTTCTCACCCTGTGAGGCCCCAGTCCCCCCTGCTGATTGAGGTTCACTGGGGAATATTTCTGACTCTGCTGTTCTTGGCATTGGCCCTTGCTCCTGGAAGGTTGCATTTGTCATCTGGGTGTCAGTGGGCATCAATCCTAAGGAGTCAACTCCATCATTTGTACTATTCATTAGCACTCCATGACCCATCTCCACGTTTGTTCATTTTTTAGTCAATTGTGTCACCAGTTCATTACTTGGTGCATACATGGTGGAATGCCCAGCCCCATTTCTAGTCATGTCAGGGCTTGGGCTGGTGAGAAGGTTGGCAGATGGTTCATCCATCTCAGCAACCTTGGTATTATTCTTAATAAAACTCACTATCAGCATGGGCAAGTTGTCTGTTTCTATGTGCTGCGCACAGACGGGCGGCTAGACTTCCCTATGCTTGGTTGGTTGGCCTTTGTTCACTGCTCTATAAAATTGCAGTGCATTATGGCAGTTGATTGCTCTCTTAATTCTTGTTCAATTCACTTTTTGTTATAAAAAGTGATATTTGTGAGAGAGAAAGATGAGCCAATTATGCTAGAGGAGGTAATTTTAAAATCAATTGGACTTTAGATTCAAAGTCTTGATTTAAATTAACTTACTAATTAGCTAAATGACCACTAACCACTTAACAAAACCATATAAAATATCAAATCAAACAAATTTAAACTGCTCAGCTGTAACAATATAGCAAATACCATCAAACTATATATAGGATTTTCACTTGTTACATATAAAACTTTTTATTTTACTATTAAAATAATATTTTTTAAAATTCATAAACCTTCTCAGGCATGCACACAACAACTCACCAAAGTTTTATCACAATTGGATGAATGGTATAGGAATGCATTCGGGACATACAGACAGACAGATATTCATTTATATATATAGATAAAGTTTTGCAATTTTTAATTCAATTAAATAAAAATATAAGTATAGGGGTATACTTCTAGTTATATCTATTGTTATCTTATTCTCAATTTTTTTGTATATAAAATGTATCACAAATAAACTAGATCTACAACTCAACAGCAGATCTAAAATGTCACATTACTTAATATAAGATCACTATGATAATGCAAAGGGTGATTAGCCTTGCAGGTAAAACTGCTTACACCCTAGTGCGGGTTTCGAGTTCGAAATCTGTACTGGCTAGAAAAATTCTCGGTGTGGTATATATTTATCCCAAGGTCAACCCACCTCAAATATTTTATTTAAGGAATAAACATGGAAGGGTATAGATATAATTCAAGCAGTTTACTCTAATTTGGTCAAAATTCTAAATATATTCTATCTGATTTTTCTAAATCAATAGCTATAAACTATGACAATGCAAAAAGGATAAATGAACCTATATTCTATAGTGGTAAATCAACTTCACAAATTATATTTGCATAAGCTTTGGAAGGTGAAACTAACTTTGGATAACCTTTTAGTTTACAATCAATTGTTAAAGATGAAACAGATTGTACTTTCTGCCTGGCATAAATTTTTATAACCATTTGATTGATACTAACCAAAATTTAAGCCATAAATCTTAAGCTTAAGGATAATTAAAGCGCTTAGGAAAAGCGGTATGCAATGGCAAACTAGCGCTAAAAATATCATCTGTGTGTCAAGTTTCATATCCTTTAAGAGTTTGTTTTCATATACATGTCAACTTAGATCTCGCTGAGTATTTTTAAAGAGATTAGCTCAACTCAAATACTTGCCCGGGAAATGAAGCATAAATTAAAGTCTTCCACCTAGCAAATATAAAAGTTTTTTCAACAACTAATTTGTTTAAGGTTAAGTTGTGCACATTTGTATCTGCCTGATAAAGATGCTTCAAAATCAAACAAACGAATCAACCAAGGATTCAAGTTGAGTTGACCCACGTTAACGCTTTAAAATGTTCGACTTGTTTGGAGTATGTGAGAATAAGCATGGCGCTTACTTGTTAAAGGGTCTAAGGGATGAATTTTGCAATGCTATCAACATACCCAATAAAATCAATTTGGGTTCAAAACAAGGTGATCCATCTGCCCTATGCAGTGAAAATAAGTAAAAAAGGCCCAAGCGAAAAGTTTGATAGCAGGGCTAAAGTGTTAAAAAGCAAGTAAATTGCCAAATTAAAGGGCTTATGTTATTTCGAATAGTGCCCTCCGATTGCCTATCATATGAGGAATCACGTATCTTCAAATGGGGTAAAAATAACACTAACATCGAGTGGATGCAAAAGGCCGCCGGTAGATATCTTTGGAAACTCATTTACCACATCAGACCCCAAGCAAAACTTGAATTTCTGCAGGAGACAGGAAAGGACTACGCGCTGCTCCATGGATGAAAAATTCTTACCAATACCTAAAAGTAAATTTCACACAAAAGATTGCTTACACATTCTAGACCCACCACCAAAAGCCATCCACTGCGCATCTTGAGGTCCCTGAGAATGCGAGAAGCGCTGAGGATCGAATTCAAAGGGTTTGGGGTAGATTTCCTCATCGTGGTGCAATTTCCAAAGTTGAAGAGTGACATAAGTGTTCGCTGGGATTTTGAGTCCCCCTGGTAGCTCCACATCGTGTGTACAATAACGGCGGAGTTGGGGTACTGTGGATACGATGCGCATGCTTTCCTTGATGATGCAGTCAATGTAGGGCATCTCATTTAGCTCTTCATTTGTAGGTGTTCTAAGTTCTCCCTTCAACACGGCGTGTACTTCTTCTCGCGCCTTTTCTTGAATGTCCTGGTTTTTGCTTAGATAGTAGAATATTGTGGTCAAAGTGTTTGCGGTGGTATCGTGGCCGGCCAGGAAGAAAACTGCCAGATCATTACCACATCGTCTTCAGTGACGGTGTCCTCATCTTCCAGCGACGCCTTGATCATTAAAGAAAGTAAATCATCGTAACCCGACTTGAGTTGAGCCTTCCGTTCCCGGATGATGTTTCTTAAAAATGATCTAAATTCTAAGCTTTTCTGATGGCTGATTAAGCGCGAAGGCACCCAATTTTCCAAAAATGGAAACAGCACGAAGATCGGATTAAACATGGCAGTCATGACGTCATTGTATAACTCCAAGTTGTAGTTATCTTTGCCTCGGATAACGGCTTCAAAATCATAGCTAAATAAGCCTTTCCCGAGGACATCCAGCGTGAGGCGCCGAAATAGGTCTTGAATATCCTGAGGCGCCCCATTTTTGGACTCGATAAGCCAAGCCAACTTGTCGGTACAAACAGCAAACATTTCCGGCGACCAGGCTTTCTTAAAGGCGGGGTTGGCGAAGCGGCGATGGCGGCGCCAATCTTCGCCATCAGAGTTAAGAATGTTAGAGATGCCTAAGGTTTTTCCAAATAACATAGTTTTTAAATCTTCGTCATCGGCACGCCGCTTCAGAAATGTGTCACCTCGGGTTAAAACTTCCTTTATATGCTGAGGTTCGCTCAACATAAGCCCCCATTTGCCATGGCTCCAGAAGCGTGCAACGCCAAACTTTGAAAGTACCGGAGCCATTGTCCTCTCATATCGTACATCGTATGGCTCACGCCTCAGCATGGAAATTAATGAGCCCCATAGCGGAACTGATGGGATATCTTTTATCTCGCGCGGAACAGAAAAAAGAGCGTAAAGCTTGTAGACCACAAAAGCCAAACCGATCAAAGCTGGGTAAAATAGCAAAAACATATCGCTTCATAAGACTATTCGCCGCTTTATGTACCTTAACTCCGCTTACTTATCTAACGTCCCAAACGGAGTATTTACTAATCCAATCTATGTATGGAACCTTTAGATTGCTTGCTCCATTCGCTAAGTTCAAGACAATTTTTGGACATCAACATTATCATTTTGACACAAGTTTTATCAATTTTGATAGATGGATGACGCGGCTTAAAGTTCAGGCGAGTTTTTAGCGAACCCGTGTTTCAGAGAAACCATCGGTGATTGCAGCCTATAGCGTCGTAAAGCTAGCGAATTCCTTACTATTTCGTGACGAGTTGCTGGTGTGGCAACTTGTGTATTTCTGATTTCTGGGTTGATGGGCCAGTTGAGATTTTTGAAAATTCAAAATAATGGTTTATTCATGGTAAGCCAAACAGGGGACAGACATACCGAGTGCTCACAGCAAAAGTAAATAATGAACCCTAACAACCTGAAATACCCAAATGACCGCTTCAAAACAAAAACGAGCAAAAACATATCCAACCAGATGGGAAAGCGGTGAACCGCTAACCTACCATGGCAGAAGGGGAGAGGGGATCTGGATTCATTTTGGTACCTAAGCCTATACCGTGTCTGGTCCTGAGTAAGGCAGAAAGTAAAGGTGTGGGGGTATCCATGGAGTGAGGTGCAAGATGTTCAAAGGAAGGGTTAGTTATGCAATTAGGGCTATGCTGAGGGACTTTAATTAATTAGCAAGGTGATGTTCCACATTCATGCAGGTATTAGGCATATAGTATAAGCCTTGAGGAGCAACCCTTGTAGCTTAATCAGGAAGAATACCCATTTTGAACTAAAGGGATTAAGTAGGCAGTCACCCCTCTTGTCACCCTGAAAAATTTAGTCCATGTGGTAGATGAAAAGTAGGTGATGACATCCCCTAAAGATTACACCTCTTCCTCCTCTGCTCACCACCCAGGAGTAATTGCAGAAAATTTAGGAGGTGTTTCAGGAGGTGGCGGTGGTCAGAAGCTATCATCTGCAGAGGGTTCATAGCAATTTTCCCTAATGAGAGGTTCCCTCTACCAGTTCAGGGTCTGCTAGTTAAAAATAAATTAGTAACTACAAAAATAAATCAATTGAGTTACTCTTGGGCTCAGAAAGCCCCATCTGCAGTTCACCTCCATTTCTAGCAAAAGAAAGCCTATTCCCAACAGGTTTAGGTATGATAAATACTTTTAATACACAATGAGATTGCCCATACTTGGCCTAGCCATGGCACAGCCTTCCATCTGCCAAATAGTTATTGTCATCTTACCAAGCACAATCTTAGCAGAATAAAAATTTTCATTAAAGAATTCATTACAAATCTGGCAGATAAGTCAGATTTTAATTGATATCAAGAAAAATTTAAGGTGTCAAACTGCTGTGATTACACTTGGCACAATGGTGATGGCTCCTATGGTAGATGGTAGGTTTCACCCACAGGTAGTGTCATGGCTCCATAAAATAATTGAGAGCACTAATTGAAAGGATAAAGCTGGTAATCAGGAGGCCAAAAGGGTCAAATTGCAAGGCCTTCCTGATATCAAACATACCCTGGACCAACGCTGGGTGCAGGTGAGATATACCCAAGTTGGTCTTGGGGATGTGCATGATACTCACCCCTGCATTACAGCAAGGGCATTAAAATGCACCAGCTATATTATCAATAATGATGGTTCAATTTGATTGCTCAGCAAATGAGGTTTTAAAATCCATTTGATTTTTGAAATTGAAAAATTGGATCAGCTTTATCTGAAATCCATGACTTGAGTTCAGTCAATCTCAAGCTACAGTACCCCAGCCATTGGTAGGGCACATCTATTGGGTCACTTAGGCTTAGCACCATTTTTCCTGATTAATGATTTCCCCCTCTTAGTTTAAGTATGTTTCTATGAGAACAACTTAACTCATTGGTCAACTTCCTTAATAAATTTTATCCATTAGTTTACATTTTTTTACATATGGTTCCTTGGGCAAACCTGTGCACAGACCTCATTGGGGAGGTCTCTAACAACGTTGGCCATTTTATTTACAAAAATTATCTACCAGATCTGGTGCACCGCTGGGCCTCTCTGGTCCCCTCCAGACTGAGGCGCTCAAGCACCCTAGCACAGATCTCCACTTGGGTTTGGACTCTCTTTTGAGGTCCACCCAAGTGTTGTTTTATTTGCTACCAATTACTATACAATGCATTGTACCCCCTTGCCCTGGGTTACTTGGCTCTGGCACTCTCTGCGGTGCCCTGTTTACCATACTCCTAATGACTGATTACTGGCGGTATGTCTGTGCATTGCATACCACCTCTATGGGAACAGGAGAGTTACAAACACTCTCCTTACTGATAGGCCATATATGAGCATCCTATTGTATATTGAAAGGGTTTATCATGCCCATACCTGTAAATACCGATGACCTGACCCTCCAGCTGGATTGTGAGCAATTTCCACATAGAAGCAGGATGGGGCCCAAGACCCCAGTAGAGCCCTTCTCTAGCACCAGTGACCTTTTCATATAGTAGATGAGCTTTAATTACCTCCCTGGCTCCCAAAGTACCTCCCTCTCTGCCCCTAATTCCCCTTCTGATCTTGTAAAAATAATTAAAGGGGTGTGCAGAAAGGTGGTTCAGTTTAGGACCTTCTAGCAGGACCCTCAGGCCCATATCAAATGTGACCTGGAAACAAGGGTATTCAAGGAATTATCCCACCTCACCCAAATTCCCACATAAGCCCTAATTTGACAAATAAGTTGGATTAGGTTTATTAAGATAGTTTGAGTTACAAGATAGATACACGGATTGCGCATTTTTCTACTAAAATTGTATACTTTATAATAATGATTAGATGGCGTTGCAATTTTTGCCCACATTTACAGACGTCTAGATTACCATGTGTTGTTAGGGGATAATTCCCTAAAGCAAGTGAATTGGATATCAGTTGACCCTAATTTTTGGGTTAACAATGCTCAGGGCATTTTGGGTAATTTTCCTGGTTTGGATCCTTTGGGGATCAAGCTAGGTGAATGCTTAAGATCTCATTAGGCAGAGTTGCCAAAGAAATTGTGGCGTCTGATAGTTGATTGATGATTAACTATCAGGGTTACCAATTGGGGTCAGTCAGGTTTCATCACTGACCAATTGTAAAGAAAAGGAGCAAGTTGCAAGATGAGTGATGCCACCTGCAACTAGTGAATCAATCAGGTAGTTTGTGACCTATCTTAATGGGTGAAAATTCCCATTACCTAAGCAGGTCACTTGCCAATATGGTTGGTTCACTGGGATCAAGTAGAAAACGTTAGGGACATATCTTATGACTCTTTCCATTTTAGGTCTCAAGGATATCCAATGACGGAATCCTAATCAGGATGGGAAAGACCATCACTGATGAGATGACAAAGGGTAATTCAATGGAAACAGCTGCCATTTCATCACTGAGGTGCCAAATAAGGGTTGGGTGCCAAATTCCCTCTATAATTCTCCTAAGAATTCACTAAATAGAAAACATTAAATAGCAGAATATATTATTATTTCTGTTCATCTTTAAGGAAATTATTGCTGTGTGCTTTAATTAGAGACTCTTTGATAGGATAAAGAGTAAGGATCAAGGATCCAGAGAGAGAGAAGCTGAGCTGAGACAGAAATTGCTGCAAACTTTGTGTTACCATAAGATAAGCTGTAAAATAGGACCTGAGCATGGATCAAGTTAGGCGGATAAGGGAATAAATCCCTACTAAGGACATCTAGAGTATTTTAAGGAGGAATACTGGTCAAGCGTTAGACCAAATACTAGTGATCTATTCAGCTACAAATAATAGTTTAGATTTATTATCAATCATATATATTATCAGACAATGTGAGAATTGCACAAAACCAAACCTGTGCAGTTAACAATTTAGGGGTTAATATTTGTGAATGAGCAGCAAAGCCCCTAGAATTTTAACAGATGAGTTTTGGCAGAACTGGTGTTTGTGACCTATCCATTCAGCAAAATACATTAAAATTTGGCAGTATTCTGGTGAATTTCTCCTCAATCCAGTGGACAGGTGGCTAAAACTTTTATGACGCCATCCAAGAACTTTAAATGCCTTCCCCCTCAACCCTATCACAAGAAGCCTAAAATGTTTAAGGTACCCAGCAAATGGCTTAGTCATTGCAAAAATCCTAAGCTCCCTTTACCCCCTCCAATATATAGGCAACCACCCTCCTTATGGTAGGTTGCTAGTTTATTCTTTTGCATTCCTTCCCTTTAAGTTCTCTTTGATAAAAAGCACTTATATGTTTGAACCATTTGTTATAAAATCTGACCTCCACGCCACCTTGCTGATTTTTACCAAAATTATCCATCAATGCATGCCATCATCCACAAGATAAATTTGGACATTGTCAAGTGGAAATTCTAAACTTCAAATCTGTTGTTACCCCCACCCTCCATGAGATAGTGGACTTTTACCTCCATGATATTGATTGCTGATCTATAGCACATGCTACAGATGCCATCAACCATCTTTTTTCTAATTGATCTGCCCCATTTTAGTGCAATCTGTTCCACATTATTTAATAAAAGAATAAACCATTTTTAAATATATTACTATATAGCTGCAAACCTTGGAGGGGTTGTCTCCCTCACTGCCTCTCCCACCCTTGGGGGTTTTCCAGTAAGACCCACGTTTGCCCCTACTGCAGCCTTCTGACTTGTTGTAGGGGCCTTTGGTATGTTAATTAAACAGATTGCTCTTCGATGAATCCTTAGGGGGACCTCTCTTAAAAGTCATTAGAGAAGCTGAACCTCTGGCATTCTGTACCATCAACTGGGCACTGCCAAACCCTCACAAAATGGACAGCCCTCTCCAGATTATCTTCACCCCTGACATAATAAACAGATAAATCCTTGGTGCTCTCCACCCTTCTCTCTGGGTTTGGTGAGGCATTCACCTACCTAATTGTCAAGAATACCCACTTAAATTAACTTGTTGTCAAGAGAGTGTCTGTAACTCTCTTGTTCCCAGCAAGATGATGTGGGATGCAAACCCACATTGCTAGGGAACTAGCCGTTAAGAGAATGGGAAATGAGGCACCTAGAATGGTGCTTGAGCAGAAGATAACCCAGGCGAGGGGGTAAAGCACCACATATGAGAACAGGTAAGTAAGAAAACTTCCAACTTAAGTAGACACCAACAGGGAGTCCTAAGTTGAGGGTAACTTGGCGCAAGTAGTCTTGGGTGTATCAGTCTGGAGGGAGCCTGAATAGCCCAGGAAAGCACCTGAAATTGTGTAAATGGTGATAATAGGTAGTGGCCCACATAGTTGAAGACCTCCCTGAAGAGGTCCACCACCATGTTCGCCCAAGGAACCATTGTAAAAAAATGTAAAATAATGGGTAAATTTATTAAAGAAAAGTCAACCAACAAGGAATGTTGGTTGCAAAAACATATTTAAAGTGGGCTGGGGAAATTCAGGTTCTGTGGAAGTGTGCCCAAGCCTTGACGCTCCAATAAACAGACGCTTCTGTCTGTTTTAGTAAAATACACTGAAAGTGCCTTCACTCGAGTAATCAATTGAAGCCGTATTTTACCTGAGATTAAAATTTCATAGCTTGAGCGGGACTCGACCCTTTCTCTCCAACCAAGTGAATTGAACTGTCTTTGCTTATAATGTAAATTGTTCATTTTAGTGCCTAAGCCAAGATAAGAGGCAGGGCGTTTTGCATCCCATTAGCATTAACCTGGGCATGCTTGGCTTGCACCCAGCGTTGATCTAAGGTGTGTTTCAGGTCAGGAAGAGCCTGAAGTTTCACCTTCTGGGCCTCCTGTCACCCAGCCTTATCTCTAGCATCTGTTCCTACTATAATGTCCTCCAACCATGACACTTGTAACTAGTTTCCTTTGTTGGAAAAGTGTTATATACCCATAATCCTACTTGGTCATCTCATCTTGGCTTTTCAGTTATCTAGAAGCCAATTGTCGCCTTGGCTTCTTCATCTACAACCCTTTCACAATCAGCTCCACCCATGAGGATCAGACTTATTTCACCTTTCCTATCAAATTTTGTTCTGGGACAAGCAAGGTCACCGTGCAGATGCTTGTGTATACAGGGGCAGCTGGTAAATTTATGGACCTTAGGATTATGCAAGAATTAGATTTAGACACTGATGTGGCCCCTCCAATTTTGGGCGCATTATCTCAACTTATAAAGTGTCATGTTGTATATCAGCCTGCACTATTTTTGTACATTGTTTCTGCTTTTGTGTGTTGGATTTGGGGCTGGGAAAAAGGCTTGCTGGTGCTGGTACCCTCAAATCCAAAAATATAAGTGAGGAGCTTGTATCACCAGTTATATGTAAATAAAGAAAATAAGTAAATACTAAATGGGTTTTTGGTTTTAAGGGTTATTATGCCCACAAGGGGTAAAAAAGAGAATTCTATATAATAAATCAATAATAGTATTTAAAGCGTCGAGGCTCAATGTTCAGATAGCTTGAGGAATTCCAAATTAGGGAAAATGTGATTTTAACCTATTGAAACTCAAAAACTCACTTCACTTAGGTTGAGCGATGGATGGGGAATTATGATTAGCTAAAAAGTACCCATGGGGTAAAGATTTGATAGATTTTAGTCATTCCCCATTTGAGAAAACTATTTTATCATGGGGAACCCTGTCACGCCTATAAAAGGGGTGGTCCTCACGTAGATGCTTGAATGGACCTGGGCATGGCTGGGGAGAACTGCCCAATGGATGCCCTAGGGTCCACTTTGTAGTCAGAGTAATCCAACTGCTGGCTATTGATTTAGTTGCCCGTAGAGGATTTTGAAATCATGTTGCCCTGATTTGAGGGGTTCCACCAAGAATCAGCCAGGGTCTTTTGGCCAACTAAATTTTTACTAATAATAAAATTGATTACATATTGTTGTGGACTTGTAAATGTCTGACATTTACTCTATTTGGCTGAGTTTTACCCACAACATTCTTATTCTGAAGCCTGGGAGGCAAATGTCTGAGATTACCCACTCAAGAATGTTGGGGGAGAATAAGGATGAAGGAAGCAGCCATGAGCTTTGTTGATGGTGAGTCCAGAGGAGAAGGATTTGATAAGATACTCATCCCCTTGCTTGTATGTGACTGAAAATGGCCCTTTCCAGATAGAGCTGAGCTTTCCACTTATATGAGTGATTTGGTTGAAGTATATAGTACCAAGTCAAGTACTTGTAATGAAGGAAGATGGGCCCTAAGCTCATTTGCAGCTTGGCCTTCATTGGTAACAGTCTTTGCTAAATTAGTCATGGACTTTGATTATAACTGGATGATGTGTTGGGCCAACTTTTTCATGGCTTGTTTAGGATCAGTATGATCAGAGAAAATATCCTTGGCTAGTAAAAGCTGGCACCCCTGGTTCTCGCTCATATAACACATGGAAAGGGGACATCTTTAAGATGCAATGGTAGCTAATATGGTAGGCCATGAGTGCACTGGGCAAATAGTGATCCCAGTGGAGAGGGTCTGAAGTGGCCATTTTGCGGAAAATCAAGACCTAGGTCCCATTAGCTCATTCTACCGCACCATTTGTGAATGAGTTATAGGGGTCTGAGAAAAGTTGTTGAGCTCCCATAGAAGTGACGAGGAGCTTTACCACTTGTGAGGTAAAGTTTTTCCCATTGTCACATTGGAGGACCTGGGGGCACCCATGCCAGGTGAAGATGCACTAGTGTAAGAAGGTAGCCGTAGATTTAGCAGTCTGAGCGGGAAGGGCAACATCTTCAACTTACTTGAGGAAATGATCAATATCAACAAAGATATAGCAGTTTACACCTGTAGTTTGAGGGAGCGGACCTACCATATCCAAACTTAGGGTGTGGAAGGGTTGGTGCAGCGTCGTAGGTTGATACTGATATCAGATCTTGAAGCTGGATTGTTTTTTACAGGTTATACAAGCATCTAAGACTTCAGTTGTGGTCTCCATGATGCCCTCCCAATAGTACCACTCTTTTATCCACTCGTAGGTTTTTCATACTCTGCCATACCCCATGAGAGTGTGAGATTGTAAAATGGCTGGCACTTGCTCAGATGGCTAAAGATAGGGCAACCAATTTACTCCTACTTTTTTATATAATTTCCCATTCTCTACCTTCATGTTGCGGGAGTGCTAAGTGAGCATCTTCTGTACTGGTTCATCTTCATCAGCCCATGCGTCAGGAGTCATTAGGAGGTCATGCAACTTCTCAGCTTCACTATTGTCAAGGTGAAGGACAGGCAGCCGCATCAGTCCATCAACGTTCATATGGCGTGTCCCATATCAGTGCTCAATGGTTATATTGTAAAGCTAGAGCTTAATAGCTCAGCGAGTCAACCGCCCAGTGGGATTTTTCATATTCTGCAACCACTTCAATGAGGCGTGGTCCATGATCGTTTTGAAGGGAGTCCCATATAGGAATGGGCAGTAGTGTTTTACAGTGAGCAGGACAGCCAAGAACTCCTTCTCCATGACGCTATAGTTACGCTCAGCTTTTGAAAGCATTTTGCTAAAGTAAGACATGGGATAATCGCTTCCATTCTCACCCAATTGAGTTAAGATAGCACAATAGCGTAGTCAGATTATTCCATGAACAACATGAAGGGTTTGTTGTAGTCAGGGTGGCGGAGTATTGGTCTTTTTTGTAATAGCGCCTTTGGGGTCTCAAAGGCGGCTTTTTGTTCAGCATCCCAATGGAAGGGGGTGTTCTTAGTTAAGAGCCGTATGAGGGGCTCACTGAGCTGAGCAAATTTTGGTATGATTAAAGGTAATACCCCATCATACATAAGAATACCTGGATGTCACAAAGGGTTTTGGGCGCAGGCATCTTGGATATTGCTTTGACTTTATCTTGAAGCGGTTATATCCCATCTTGTGAGATACCATGTCCAAGGAAATCCAGCTTCCTCTGGAAAAACGTGCATTTAAAGGGCTTTAGTTTGATATTATAAGCCCGCAAGCGTTGAAATCCCTCCTTAAATGTGCGAGGTGTTCATTGAAAGTCTTAGAGAAGAATGTAATATTATTGAAATAGATGATGACGCAGCTTAATTATAGATCCTGTAAGATATGATCCATTATTCGATGGAAAGTGGTGGGTGCATTGCACAACTCTTGTGGTAGTCGGGTAGGTTAGAAGAGACCCTCACTACAAATAAGAGCACATTTCTACTGGTCTTGTGGAGAAAGGTCCATTTTCCAATAACCGCTATCCAGGTCCATAGCGGAGAAGTATTTAGACACAGAGAGTTAAGCCAGAGCATCATCAATGCGAGGGATAGGATAACTAATCTTCTTGATGAGGTTGTTTAATCTGCTTTAATACATCACTACACAATGACATCCATTTTTCTTTTTTATTAATAACAGCAGAAATGACCAAGGACTTTGTGACGGCACCAGAAATCCAGCATCCAGCAGCTGTTTGAGCTCCATCCCCATCTGTAGCTCCTCAACTTTTGATTTGTGATAGGGCTTAGAGAAAACAGGTTTAGCATCACCAACATCAATCATATGCATCCACCCCTTCATATGCCCATAGTCATTGTCAGATTTTGAAAAAATGTCGCAGTAGGCCTCAAGTAAGGAGTGGACTTTATCCAACTCAGCAGTAGTTAGTTCATTGGAGATTTGAACAGAAGGTAGGGTACATATGGAGTGATCAGAAGGTAATCCATATGTAAAAATTTACTTGAGGGTTTTGGTCATCAACCCAGTAACCTTTTTACTGCACAGGTTCAGTTTCCTTGTGCACTCCGCGTTGTATATAATATTATCTGATAATAGTATGGAGACTATTATCCGTAGTTGAGTTAGAACTATTATTTGGCCTAACGCTTTATCCAGTACTTCTGATTTATGTACTCTTAGTCGTACTTGTAGGGATTTGTTCCCTATATTACTGTCCACACAATCCTCATCAAGATCTCCTGATGACAGTCTCTTTTGGCCCAACACACAGTCGCCAGATATCCCTTATTGTGGTTCCTTTCATCTCTAGATCCCCGCTCAGATCTCTACTCTTTTCTCTGAGAGTCTTTTAATTATTGCCTTCTGAAATAATATCCTTGAGATGGAACTTTACACTGGATGCTGATAGTCTAACTATAACTGAATCTACAATATTACTAATACTAATAATACTAATAATATTGGAAAATACTTTTGGTAATGATAATGTTTTTATTATAGTGAATCCTAAGGAATTATATAGTAAATTATTCGGCTGTCTAACCCTTGGTTGACACCTCTTTGATAAAATGGCAGCTGTTGCCATTAAATCACCCTTCCTCGTCTCAGAAGCAATGGTTTTCCACATCCTGGCTAGGATTCCATCATTGGACATCCTTGAGACCTCAAATGGAAAGAGTCAGAAACATGTCCCTAACATTTTCCTCTCAATCCAAATGAACCAACCATAATTGGCTAGTGACCTGCTTAGGTAATGGGATTTTTACCCATTATGGCAGGTCACTTCATCAACCAATTGGTTCACTAGTTGCAGGCAGCATCACTCGCCTTACAACTCACTATTTATTCCCAATCAGTCAGTGATGAAACCTGACCAATCCCAATTAGTACATCTGATAGTTAATTACTATCAGATGCCCCTATTTTGTCAGCCACTCCACCCAATGAGAAATTAGGTATGCATCCAGATTAATCCCCAATGGATACTACCAGGAGAATATCCCAAAATCCCCCAAATGTAGTTCCTCCAAAATTTGGGCCAACTGATTTCCAATTCACTTTGCTTTAGGGAATTTTCCCCTAGTGACACCAGGTAATCTAGCAGGCTGGGAATATGGGCAAAAATCCCAGCACATACCCCCTCTTGCCTAGATTTCCAGCAAGAAAAGGACTGGGGTATGAGAACACCACTTTGGACACCTGGTCAAATACTTCATTGGTTCAAGAGGAGTACACTCATCAATACTCAACGCTGCTTGGGATGGCCTTTGGCATATGGCATTCCTCCTCTTCCTTCTTGCTACCACCTACTCAAAGCGCAGTCCCTATGACCTTCTGTCATGCCAGGCTGATCAATTTACTTGTGACATTATTAATCAGGGATCCAGTTTTCCCCCTGTCAGGGCATATGGCCCTCTGTCATATTCAGGATTCTTGGTCTGGCGTCCTTGAATTACTGATTCTCTCCTCATCCTAGACAGGAGACTCTTGCCATCAATGCTCGTTTTGCAGCTTGATTAAGAATACTTACTTTTATTCGCCCTCAATATTTTGCTCATAACCTCTTGGCTGTAAGTCATTCTTAATTCTTCCCTCAGAAAGCTTATCCCATTAATTTTGTGATTAATTTCCCCAAAATTGGAGCCTAATGGATTGTATGGTGCATAATGTCAACTTCTATATAAGTCCGACATCCCCCTCTAGTCCTGCTCATATGTCAAATTCAGAATCCCGCTACCAGCAGCTTCTTAACAGTATGTCAGATCCGGACCTCCGCCTCTTCCAGAAGATGAGTCAGGATGCTAGACAGAACCTCTTCTATGGTCCTTCCAAGACTCATACGCCTAGTCTGGTGCAAGCAGCTAGTCCTTCCATCAAATTAACAGAAATGGTAACCAATCCCTCTGAAACCAGGCTGGCCATTGTTTCAAACAACTCTCAGTTGACTCTTCCTTCACAGTCAATTCACAAGTTGGACTTTGAAACCCTCCTGGATTTGGCTCCTTTCACTGATGCTCCAAACATCATCATTGATGCTCCAGAGATCATGCCAGTCACTCTGGATCATTCATTCTTGGCCGGGTCAGACTTGCTCCCTGAGTTCCTCTTCCAACTCAGTCAATTCTACAAACCTGCTGTGCTGGTTTCTGAGCTTTCAATTGGGAACAGCATACACTTTGAGCTCCCCTATTCTGAACTCCATGCCCAAGTCACTGAGGCGTTGACATTAGCGCTGAATCCCTCTGATCTGGACAACCTTCTGGATCAAAATTCTGCCACTTATGCTCTCCGCTTTGCTGGCCAAGTTCTTCAAAGTTGGTCGACAAAGATTCCAGCCTCATCTGGCTTCCATCAGTCACTCAGCTTTTAGATTCCATGAATCTCGCAGTTATCATTTGCAAGATGCAATCTGCTCTTTGCACAACTACCTCTTCTCTGGAGCTTCTCATCGCTATCTTCCATTGATGGCATTAATTAGGGGCATGATTCAACAACCCCCATTGAGTATTCCTTCTTCACTGCCAGCTCACATGTCCGGTGTCCTTGATGAAGACCATTGGCAGGCGCTTAAGACAAATCTTCCAGTACTGATGCCTTACCAGGATTACTCAGGGTTATTCACCAATTGCCTCTTTCTCTATTGCTGTTTTTCTCCCCACTCTGGGGCTTCACAATTGGCTACTTCCAAAAATATCAATTTACCTTCCCCTAGTAGCATTTTCTCAGGGCTTGGCATCTGTGCAACGAACGTGGTTCCATGTAGGTCTCGCCCTCATAAGTGTCCAATTGCATATTGATTTTGATGGGCTGTTTCCTTCCTACCACGATCCATCCTCCCTCCCCAAGAGGCGACATAGGCGGAATCATCCCCGTACTAAGGATGACCAATAAAAATATAAAAAAATATATTGGCTTTTTTCTATGCATTTTATAAAAATTTTTTTTCTTTTTTTCCCAAAATCTTTCATCATTTTTTTATCTTTGTTCTCTTTTTTTCTCTGTGACTTGACCTTGTCTTGATTCAGAGGTCCATCTTTTTCCCCAAACTGGGTCCTGGGCACTTAAACCTACCAGTTTTCTATGGTTCAGAGGTCCTTTTTTGGACTTAACCATCTAGATTGGTTCAGAGGTCCTTTTTTTGGACTTGACCTAATCATTAGGACATGACCAACTTAATGGTTCATCAGTCCTTTGGGAACTCTTTTATTTTTTTCTTCAATCCAATGCTATAGATACTTAGCATGGACTCGATTTACAACTCTTCCATCCAAGAGATTCTTGATGGAGTAAGCATCAGTCGCCATCTTAGTGATAACTTCAAATGGACCTGACCACAACACATCCAATCTGTTTCTTCATCTGAAACTGTGTGTATCGCAATAGGTGACTCTTTCTCCTATTCAATATTCTTCTAATGCCAGTCAGCTCTTGTCATCCATCAATTTTGTTTGTATCCTTTTCTTCAAGGTTGTATTGAATGCTTGCAATTGCATATCAATCAGGATACTTGTCAGTTGGTTCAGGTATTGTTTGGTACTCATCCCTGATGTAGTTTCTACTACCAAATATAATATTGGCGGCAAAGCGCCCTCCCATATAGTAATTCAAATGGCGTCTTTCCCATCGCCATATGATGACTAATGTTGTAGGTGAACATCACCAAACTTAGGTACATTCCCCACGCGGAAGTTCTCCCTGAGACTAGCTTCCTCAGCATCATGTCCAGCATTCATTGACCCGTTCTACCAGTCTGTTCATCTCCAGCTGGTATGGTACTGACACCACCCCTCAGATCCCCATTATTTCATTTAGCCTGGGATCACATGAGACAGGAAGTTGGTCCCATTGTCACTAATAAGGACTTGCAGACATCCATTCTGGTATACTACTTGATCCAAAATGAATCTCGCAGTACTGATAGCATCAACTCTGGTTAGGGATTTTGTTTTATCCCATCTTGTCAGATGGTCGATGGCTACTATTGTAAGGAGAGTGTCTATAACTCTCCTGTTCACAGTGTGGCAGTGCGTGGTGCACCAGGCCAACACCAGGGAACTAGCCGTTAGGGCCAACGTGATTAGAGCCCAGCAGCAGGTGCTGGAGCAATAACCACTTAGGCAGACAATGGTGAATTTTATAATAAAAACCCATAGAAAAGTGACATGTTGCACATATCAGATGAGGTTAAGTGACCCAGGTTGGAGGGATCCTGGGTGGACAAATGACACATGAGGGGAGAGCTGCATGGTACTTGCAATATCAAATGAAATGGAGCGCGAGACCTCCTCAAAGAGGTTCGCGCACAGGAGCATTTGTAATATCATAATATTAAAATAATTTAAAACGGGGTATAGGTTTATTTGGGAGTCAACCAACAAGGGCCTTTGGTTGGGGAAAACGTATTTAAACTTGACTGGGGAAATAGGGTTAATGCTGCAGTGGGCCCAAGCACTGACTCACCAATAAGGTGACACTGACATCTAAATTGGTTATATAGGTTGAAACTGACTTCACTTGAGTTATCATTTGAAGTTTAATCCAGCCTGAGCGCGTTATTTTAAAAATGGAACAGGTTTTGAAACCCTGCTCCTCAATAAACCAAATCGAACTGTCTGCATTCATTTGGCATATCATCCGTTTTAATGCCTGGCTTGTCATCAGGGGCTGGGCGTTTGGTGCACCACTGGTCCCAATCTGGGCATATTTTTCCCAAACCCAGCGTTAGTCCAGGGTGTTTATCAGGTCAGGAAGGGCCTGAAACTTCACCCTCTGAGCCTCCTGGCGCCCAGCCTTGTCTTTGGGGTTGACCCCCACTATTATGTCATGTTTACATGACATTACCCTCTCCTCCTGATGGGGCTCAATCCCCCCTCCAGGGGCTTGCACCAGGGAAAAGTTCTTGTGGGCAGGGGCCAACTTCATGGCAGCGACAGTCGGCTTTGGTTGGGACCCAGCAGCCTGGGGAAAACGCTGGTGGAAGGCGTCAATCAGATCTTGGGCATGCACACAGTCACGCGCTGGAACCCAACTGTTTTCTGCAGCGTCAAAGCCCTTCCAAGATACCAGGTACTCAAGTCTTTGTTTAACATGACGTGAGGCAACTATTTCTTCCACCTCCCACTCTGGCGCCCCATCCACGAGATAGGCTCAGGTGTCTCTGGTGGGGGGCCCTCAAACAACGTCAGTTTGCTCTCATGAAACACTGAGAAGATCTGGAATGAGGGGGAAGATCAAGCTGGTATGAGGCATGGCCCACCTTTCTAACAACGCGGTAGGAGCCAATCCTCTTTGGTCCCAGCTTCTCACATGGCTGCTTGGGATGTTATAAGCATCAAGCATCACGAGATCCCCTTCCTTGTATGCAGGACCCACTCGGCACTTCCCATCAGCGTTCTCCTTATATACCTGCATAGCCGCCTCCAGGATTGTGGAAACACCCTGGTGGACCTTCTTGATGGTCGTGGCAAAGTCCACCACCGCTTCAACCTTTGACCCACAGCTGGGCTCCATGTTAAAGGCGGGGTTAAAGCCATGGTTGGTGAAAAATGGGGAACAGCTGATCGAAGAGTGCAAGGTATTGTTGTAACTAAATTGGGCCATGGGAAGGTGAGAAGCCCAATCTGAATGATCTGCAGCGGTGTAAAACCGCAGAAACTGTTCCAAGCACTGGTTCACTCGTTCAGTCTGCCCATCTGATTGGGGATGATAGGCAGTTGAACAGCAAGTATGAATCTGAAGAGTTTTACACAACTATTCCCAAAACATGGAGGTGAACTCTGGGCCTGGGTCGCTGATAATTTCTTGGGGGACCCCATGGAGCGTAAACACATAGATGACGAAAAGCCTAGCCATCTCAGCTGCGGTTATGGTGGTTCTGAAAGGAATTAAGTGGGCAAACTTCGTTAACTGGTCCACCACTACCATGATGGCATCATAACCATCTGAGACTGGTATCTCAACAATGAAATCAACTGAGATGGAGGTTCAAGGCCCATCAGCCTTTTGGACTGGAACTAAAAACCCTGCTAAAGGTTGACGATTGGGTTTCATCTGGTTGCATACCAAGCATTCCTTACAATACCAGCCCGCCTGAGCTGGCAAGCCCTTCCAATTGTATGTGCGACGGATCAGCTCCAAGGTCTTTGTTTTCCCCAGATGACTAATGGTGATTTCATCATGATGGTCCTGAATGATGTCCAGGCGCAGTGGTCCAGCAGGTACCCAAAGGCGCCCCTGGAACCACACTATCTCATCCTTTATGTGATAGCCCCTGGATAGATCCTCTTGATTTGATGCGCTCTTTGCAAGGACCATGGCACCTTCGCCCAACAGAGGCTGAGAGAGGATGACCTTTCTGAACATACCATATTCCTCCGCGTTATCAAGAGGTGCAAGCGTTGGCCCTATAGCCAGGGGAGAGAAGCAACGACAGAATTTTACTTGGAGGGATCATAACCTGGGTGTTGTGCACCTCTACCTCCTTGGGGTCAGGGGCTAAAGCAGGGTTGCAGCTCAAAGCATCCGCCAAACCATTATCCTTGCCCTTGGTGAACTCATATGTGAATGTGAATTGGGGTAAGGGTCTCATGCCAACGGGTCTGTCGTGGGGTTAGGACATGAGGCGCGCGGTAGTACAGCAAGGCACAGTGGTCTGTACATTTGTGGAATGGTTGGGTGGAGCCATATAAGTGGTGACGCCAATACATCAGCGCCTCCACCACTGCTAGTAACTCCTTATCATAAACAGCGTAGTTCAACTCAGGCAGAGACATCTTTCTAGAAAAATATCCCACCGGATGCTCTATCCCATCTTTGCCTACTTGTAACAAGGTGGCCGCTATGGCGAAGTTGGAAGCATCAGTCGACACAATGAACTCCTTTGAAGGGTCAACATGGCAAAGAACAGTTGTGGACAACAGGGTGCACTTCACTGCTTGGAAAGCATCCTCCAAAGTGGGGGACCACTGAAGCACCTTGGCACCGCTAGCCTTGTATAGGGGAGCTGCCACCTCAGACGGATTGGGAGTGAACTTCTTAAGGAACGTGCACATCCCCAAAAAGCTCCTTAATTACTTAACTGAGGTGGGGGTAGGCCACTCACAAATCGACTTCTCCTTGTCTGGAGTTATCATGTGTCCTTGGTCAAACACAACGTTGCCCAGAAACGTGACCTGGAACTTAAAGAACTCACACTTTGAAATCTTTAACGTAAGGCTGGCTGCCTTTAACCACTCCACCACCTGCCAAAGGTGAACTGCATGGGACTCCTGATCAGGGGAAAACACCAGGATATCATCCATGTACGCGACCGCATATACCCCTAACAGGTCCCCCAATGCTGCATCAATGCGGCGTTGAAAGATAGCAGGGGCATTCTTAAGCCCAAAGGGCATGGCCTGAAACTGGAGGATCACTTTTTGGGTACAGAATGCGGTCAACCACTCTTGTCCCTTTTTAATCCAAAACTGATTGAATGCGTTGAGGCAATCCAACTTGGAGAAGACCTTCACCTTCTCCACATAACGTGCAATCTGTGAATCCAAAGGGATGGGATGGAGGTCTGATACAGTAACATTGTTAAGGTTATCATAGTCTATGCACGGGCGTTAGGTACCATCAGACTTCTCCACGAAGAGTAAGGGGGAGCATACAGGGGAGGTATGCTGTAAAATTGCACCCTTGGCTAACTGTTCTTTTACCCACACATCCAATGCCTCCTCCTCCTGGACAGTCAATGGGTAAATAAGGGGAAGAGATATGCACCAGAAATACTGTGAGCTTGAAGTCACAATCAAACTCAGAGTGCTCAGCGAGTGTGTTGGCTAATGCTGCATCAAAAGAGGATTCCAAACCCTCCAAGCAAGAAGGTATAGGAATTTCTTCTGAGGGATTCTTCATTGAGGCAAGGCGACAAGGGATACAGTGGGGCCAATGGGGCAACATGCCTTGGGCGTTTTCTTCTGACAAAGGCACAACAAATATGCGACCATTCTTCATAGTGAGAAACATGGTATTCTTCTTCAGGTTAGTTCTGATGTCAAACTTCCGCCACCACTCCACACCCAAAATGATAGGGAACAGGATGAGTTTTTATTGCATTGAAGTGATCATACAAGTAATACTTGCCAACCTGATAGTCCACTGTCCCAATGATCTTCAGAGTAGGAATACCTTGGGACGCCCCTCCTCTAACCACATCACCTGGCAGGTAACTCAGCCCAAGGTAGTCGGATAAGTACTGGTCCATATAGTTTCCAGAAGCGCCAGTATCCACCAAAATAGTAGTGGTGAGCTTCCCTAAAGGAGAGGAGAGGGTGGCAGTAATAGAAAATACCTGGATTGGTCTTTATTTATTGAAGATAATGACAATACTTTGCCAAACATTTCTTCTTCTGGCTGAAGCTGGAAAACAGAACTGGTGTTGGAATCAAAAAAGGGGGTGGGATATTTGACCACTCTTAATACTGAGGCTACATAGCCCACCATGCCTTCTGCAGGTGCACATACTTGATCATATTTAAAATGAAGTTCATTCTCCACCTCCTGAGTGCACCAGATCATGTAGAGGTCAACCGTGGGTTCATAGGGGTAATCTGATACACCGGAATAGATTCCTCATCCAGGCCATATGAACATATAAACGGTCCAGAGATAGAGTCCAGGGTTTCATTATAAAACGCGTTTTAGATGTGAATGACCCTATCAAGGAGCCACAATGGAATGCCCAACGTTATCCAAGGCCAACACCCCCAGGCCCATCTGCGCTGATTCCGCCAGCATTGTCTGAATGTGCTGGCGATGGAAAATTTGTTTATTGGGATGAAATTTAATAAATTCTGTGGAAGGTCAGGGAATCACAACTTTCAGACATCAAAACATCTGAATCTACTGGGTACAAACACAAAGGGTGGATACTATCCAGTTGGAGGCAACCAGAATAACGTCAAGTTGCTCCAACCATTGGGAAAAAGAGGAAACAGTGGTGCGGCTAATAACAGCTGGGGTTTGCAGCTGACAGCCACTGTTTCCACTTCAGAAAAGTTCTACACTGAAAAAGTTCATGCACATAAGAGAAACTGGTTGGTTGACTAATGTAAGGAGAGTGTCTATAACTCTCACATTCCCAGCATGGCAATGCGCGGTGCATCAGGCCAACGCCAGGGAACTAGCCATTAGGGCCAACGTGATTAGAGCCCAGCAGCGGGTGCTGGAGTAATAACCACTTAGGCAGACAATGGTGAATTCTATAAAAAAACCCATAGAAGGGCAATGCGGTGCACATATTGGACAGGGTTAAGTTTCCAGGTTAGAGGGATCCTGGGTGGACAAACAGTGCATGAGGGGAGAGCTGCATGGTACTTGCAATAGCAAGTGAAACTGAGCGTGAGACCTCCTCAAAGAGGTTCATGCACAGGGGCATTTGGAATATCATAAAATTAAAATAACTTAAAGCGGTGTATAGGTTTATTTGGGAGTCGACCAACAAGGACTGTTGGTTGGGGAAAACGTATTTAAACTTGACTGGGGAAATAGGGTTAATGCTGCAGTGGGCCCAAGCACTGACTCACCAATAAGGTGACACTGCCATCTAAATTGGTTATATAGGCTGAAACTGACTTCACTAAAGTTTTCAATTGAAGTTGAATCTAGCCTGAGCGCGTTATTTCAAAAATGGAACAGGTTTTAAAATCCCGCTCCTCAATAAACCAAATTAAACTGTCTGCATTCATTTGGTATATCATCAATTTTAACGCCTGGCTTGTCATCAGGGGCTGGGCATTTGGTTCACCCTTGGTCCCAACCTGGGCATATTTTGCCCAAACCCAGCGTTGGTCCAGGGTGTTTCTCAGGTCAGGAAGGGCCTGCAACTTCACCCTCTGAGCCTTCTGGCGCCCAGCCTTGTCTTTGGGGTTGACCCCACTATTATGTAATGTTCACATGACAACTATGATGTACTTGACTCCTCCTGTGCTCATCGCCAGCAGTCCCATCGCATAGATGGACACTGTGTGACATGCAAATTTAGGTCAGACCAGCTGATATCCAGTTGTATTCTTGAGTGGTATATGCAGCTGGCATTCCATGCAACAAGCCAGATGATCCACAATATCGTAGTTAATCAATCGCCAGTAATAATACTGGCAAATATGGTCAGTTGTTTTTCTCAGGCCTCCATGCCTGACAACCTTGTGAGCTGCTTGAACTATTGCTGCTCTTTCCAACAGTTTTGAAAATAATAGCCACTTCCCATTGATTGTCTTGAATACTTGTCCATTCATAGTCTCGGTGTTTTCCATCACTTTTTAAAGTGCACCTTGGATTTCTTGAGACTCATCCTTGATTCTTCCTTCGACCACTCTCTGGAATAGCTCATCCGCCTGTGGGTATACCAACTGGACCATTGGTAACCGCGATAAGCCATCCGCGTTCTGGTGAGAAGCCCCACTCAGTGGACTATCTCATAATCATAAGCCTGTAGCTTAAGTGCCCATTGGGCCAGTCATCCTTTCAGTTCCTGTAGATTGTGCAGCCAATGCAGCGAAGAGTGGTCCATTACCACCTTAAAGTGTGTTCCATGGACATACACCTGAAACTGCTTACATGCGTAAATGACTGCAAGGCATTCATGCTCAGTCATGGTGTAATTCCTCTCAGTGGCTGAGAGTGTCCAGCTCACATATGCTACCAGATGTTCATCCCCAAGTTCATCTACTTGGCTCAGTATGGCGCTAATCGCCGTCAATGAAGCATCAGTTTTAATGATAAAATCCCAATCAAAATTTGGATATTTCAGGATTGGCGAATTTATCAGATACTGGCATAACTCATCGAAGGAGTCCTAAGCCTCTTCATTCCATACAAATCCTTTTTTTTGGATCCTTTAATAAATGAAAAAAAGGCTCGGCTATTCAGGTGAAGTCCTGAATAAATCTTCTGTAGTATTTGACCATCCCAAGGAATACTTGGATGTCTCAGACACTTTTTGGCACAACCATGCACTCTAAGCTGCTATCTTCTGGGGTTGCGGCTGTAATCCATTTGCATTAATCACAAATCCCAGGTATTCCAGCTCTTTCTTGAAGAAGTGGCACTTCCTTGGATTGATCTTCAGGTTAGCCGCGGACAGTCTCTTAAAAACTTCCTCCAAGTGGTGCAGGTGATCAGTAAATGTTCTACTGAACACATTGATATCGTCCAGATATACCAGGACACATGACAGCTTCAGGTCACTTAATATTGCATCCATGGCCCTCTGGAACGTTGCAGGTGCATTACAAAGACTAGGGGCATCCTCGTCAGCTGGTACAACCCCTGTGCAGTGATAATTGCACATTTTTCTTGGTCTTCTTCTGGCAAGTCAATCTGCCAGTATCCCAAGATTAGGTCCATTGCAGGATATACTTTGCTTCTCCTAATCGATCCAGCACATCATTGATCCTCAGTAGGGGATATGTATCCTTCTTCATAAATTTTGTTCAGCCTCCAATAGTCAATCACCACCCAATTAGATTCATCCTTTTTCTTTACAATCAGAATTGGACTTGCCCAGGGACTTGATGACAGAACTAGAAGCCCATGCTTCACTAGTTTGCTGATCTCATCTTCCACTGCCACTTCGGTGGCTTTTGATCTTTAGATCAGTATCATCCTTATTGGTAAATTTTCCCCAGTGTCAACCTTGTGAATTACATCTCGTGTGCATCCCAAATCATGGTTGTTCCTGAGTGAACACTTCCTGATACTTCTCAAATAATTTGAGCACCTCCTCCTTCTGCCCTTCTGGTAGATCTGCAAGCTGCTCCTGATCAACCAATAGGTTGATCTTTCAGCCGCCCCAGCTGATAATCCTATTTTTATTGAGAGACCGTAAATCATAGAATTGTCTCAATTTAGTTTGATTGGCAGATTTACCCATTATTGACCTTGTAATCACTTCATGTGTATCCCAATTCCTGGTCATTTTTGGGCGAATATTCTCCAATACTTTTCAATAATTTGAGCATCTCCTCTTGCTGGCCTTCTGACAGATCAGCGAGTTGCTCTTAATCAACCAATAGGTTGATACTTTTGGCTACCCCAGCTGATAATTTCATCTAATTGAGGGTGGAATTTCCTCCATTCAGCCGTCAGGATTTCTTGTCGCTTCTTAGGTCTGAAACTCTTAGACCATAAAATTGATATTTTAATATTTTGTATTTTTCTTTTGCAATGGGACTTGCAACCTACAAAAAATCTCAGAGGTCTTTCTTTTTCCTTCATCCTAACTGGGTCCTGGGTACTTAAACCTACCAGTTATCATGGTTCAAAATCTTAACCTCAAAAGATCTAACCAACCATTTGGTTCAGTAGTCTTCTTCTGGGACTTGACCAAAATCTCAGGACATGCCAATTAATGGTTCAGAGGTTTACTGGGAACATTGCAATTATTTTCTCTTAGGCTCAATACTACCAATTAGTATTGACCTTCACTATACAACAGCAGCGCTGTTTCCTCATGTATAGGCCATACTTGCTGACTTTGGGCAGTTCTCCTGGATTAGGCCTTTAATCCTGACTGGAAATTCGTTTAACAGGCCCTAATTTCATCTCTTATATCGGCAACTGATGCTTTGGATCTCATTAGCCAACAGTTTTGTCCAATTATCCAGGTCGTTTTTTCTCCTAAAAACGATTTTCAGCTTTCATGGCTATCCTAAATTACACAAGTCGTTCTGGCCTCATTAGCTTCATCCAATTTCTCCTGAATTGATGAACTCATCTCCAGTAACTTCTGAACAGAGATTGAGTGTTATTAAGTCAAATGATTTCCTCTACTATCGTAGATCAATCACTTCCTATTTTGACTTGATCTCTTTATTAGTATGGCAATCCAATTCTCTGGATTACTTGCTTCTTATTTCGTCCAATGCCTCATCTAAACACTCACTCCTCAGGACTATTTTAAGCGGATCCAATTTCAACCTGAGCTGATCCTGCTGTTCCTTGGGACTATTTACAGTGGGCCCAATTCCAACCCAAGTTGGCCCATCCAATACTCTTCATCTCAAGTATATGTCTGATGGAACTGGTTTCCTTGCAGCACTAGATAGTTCCATATCTAGGCTGCAAGTCCTTTTCCTTGAACTTGAGTAACTTCATTTTGCTTCACTTGGAGCTCCACTTCTGAGCTGGGTGAACGCCACTGAACGTGATCCTCTTCATGTTCTATTTTGTTACTTCCCTCAGTAACATATTTCCAAAATTGGAAACATTAACTTTGTGCGACATTATTAATAGATTCTTCACTCAACTACCCCTGTAGTGAGCACCAACTTGTAAAAATTTACTTAAGGGTTGATTATTGGTCATCAACCCAGTAACCTTTTTACTGCACAGGTTCAGTTTCCTTGTGCACTACGCGTTGTATAAAATATATTATCTGATAATTGTATGGTGACTATTATCTGTAGTTGAGTTAGAACTATTATTTGGCCAAACGCTTCATCCAGTACTTCTGATTTAAGTACTATTAGTCATACTCATAGGGATTTGTTCCCTATATTACTGTCCACCCAATCCTCATCAAGATCTTCTGATGACAGTCTCTTTTGGCCCAACACACAGTCGCCAGTTATCCCTTATTGTGGCTCCCTTCATCTCTAGATCCCCACTCAGATCTCTACTCTTCCCTCTGAGAGTCTTCCAATTATTGCCTTATGCAATAATATCCTTGAGATGGAACTTCACACTGGATGCTGATAGTCTAACTATAACTGAATCTACAATATTACTAATACTAATAATACTAATAATATTGGCAAATACTTTTGGTAATGATAATGTTTTTATTATAGTAGTCCTAGGGAATTATATAGTAAGGGATTCAGCCATCTAACCCTCAGTTGACACTTATTTTTCTGAAATGGCAGCCGTTGCCATTGAATCACCCTTCCTCATCTCAGCAGCGAAGGTCTTCCCCATCCTGGCTAGGATTCGTCATTGGACATCCTTGAGACCTCAAATGGAAAGAGTCAGAAACATGTCCCTAACGTTTTCCTCTCAATCCAAACGAACCAACCATAATTGGCTAGTGACCTGCTTAGGTAATGGGATTTTTACTCATTATGGCAGGTCACTTTACCAACCAATTGATTCGCTAGTTGCAGGCAGCATCACTCGCTTTACAACTCACTATTCATTCCCAATCAGTCAGTGATGAAACCTGACCAATCCCAATTGGTACACCTGATAGGTAATCACTATCAGATGCCCCTATTTCGTCAGCCACTCCACCTGATGAGATATTAGGTATCCATCCAGATTGATCCCTGATGGATACTACCAGGCGAATATCCCAAAATCCCCCAAACTTAGTTCCTCCAAAATTTGGGCCAACTGAAGTCCAATTCACTTTGCTTTAGGGAAATTTCCCTTAGTGACACCAGGTAATCTAGAAGGCTGGGAATATGGGCAAAAATCCCAACACCATATCTGCCATAGACCCAATACAGTGAACTTGCTTGATGTCCTCAATGGATATCAGCAGGCCTCTTATGATCTCTTGATACTTTTTTACCACCATTTCTTTTAGGGTGAGATTCCCCAGAAAAAGGTTAATAGGCCGATGATAGGCGGGATCTAACATGGTTGGCAAAACACAGGGCTCAAAAGGACTAACTCATCTATGCTAATGATGTGCTGCAGACAGTTATATGGGATTTGCATGGAAACTTTCATATCAACTACCCTTTGTTCCCCAGCCTTAATGACCACTTCTTCAGAAGCATAGAAAGGGATACCCTCCAGGGCATCCACCGAGGGAGGCAACAGTTTTTTATGCCATCATGCCGTGGTGTAATGCAGGGATAAAGCGGAGGAGGGATACTCAACTGTGCAAACATAATCCTTTTTATTGAGCTCTTCATTAGACAGAATCAGAGGAACCTTATAACTAAGTAGTGAGAGATAACCCTGCTTCAAATTAATAACACTTTCATATTCAAGCATGAATTGGGTTCCAATGAGTAAAAGGTAGGTATAATTGGTCAAAGCCGCTGTTGGAGCTGACAAGAGAAGCTTCATAAACTGTATGGGCAAAGAAGAGTAGGCTCCAATGGCGCAGGTGTTGTTTGGGCCTGCTGTTTCAAACTCTTGAGTGTAGTCAAGATCAGGGGCCAGCTTAATTTTCTTTATGAGCTTAGTTGATACAACGTTCACTGGGGACCCAGTGTCAAGTATATCTTTAACCCGCACTCCATTAACAACGACCTCCACTTTAGTTAAAGTATCACCCAAGGAGGGGGAAGAGCGAGGACCTCTTTTAGATGAAGAGTGGAGGCAAGGCGTTTTGCAGTTTCAGGGTATTTCCTCTGGATAGTCCGCAGGGTAAGCACACACTGGGTAGATTGGATAAATGTGGCAACAAACTGGTCCATGTCACTAGCAGTGTCAATAATCTTGAGACCCCTTATCACTTTATAGAGATAAGTTTGATGAGGGATCTTAGCCCAATTTACTCTCTCTGAGTTCAATTGATCAGGTACCTCCACTTCACCTGAGGCTCCTAGAACGTAATGACCAACATCTTCATCATCCCCTTCAGACTCATAGTCAGAGGGGTTATCAATGCATGTTAGGGATCCCAGAGGGTGGGTTAGTTTTTAGACTTCCCTTATGGGGTGATAGGTCCTGGGGTTTTTCCTCCACCTTATTACCTTTTGGGGGAGGCGTTGGAACTGCCACAAATCGAGTTTTGACCTTTAAAGCAGGGGGTTGGTGCTGCCTCAAAAGATAGGCTTCAGATTAGAGTTATCTGAATGAGAGTGTTGGGAAGTTGATATGACTGAACGATATGCTACCCATACCAGTGGATCAGAGGGGGAATCTTGATGAGTCTTGAGATTGACAGAAAAGGTATATGGATAATAATTGATTGAAATGTCAACCATTTGGCAAATCAAGGGGAATTATGCCGAGATTTGATATAAATGAGAGCTTCTAGAAAAGAGAAGACAAATAGAAGACTACCAAGCTGAGGATGTATCCAGCTTGGGGAACTGAGATATAAAGAGTCATATGAAGGATTGAAGAGAAGGTCTTTTCCAGTGATTAGGTGGTTGCAGATAAGTCTGCAATTAGTATAAAATAATAAAGGTTGAATAAAGGGGCGATTTCTCTGTATATAGTTTATCAAGTTTTAGTAAAGTCAGAGATCTTCATATCATCCGATTTGGTTGCTCAGTGGCTAATACCCTGTGCAAACAGACTCGGTAGAATCAAGCCTTTACGCTGAGAATCAACAGTGGTGCTCATTACAGGGGGCCAATGGTCAACTGTAGTTCTTTAACGCTAGGATACAATAATGAGCCCTCATTCTTTATGACAAAATTTGATCAGATTCCATGTGCGTTATGCTGAAGAAGCACAGGATGCACCTAACAATGAACCGTTATATTTACTGTAACTGAACTGGATGATGATTAAGTTATGATCAATCTGCAATTAGAAAACTGCCCCATGCTAACGGCCAACCAACAAGGATGCTCCACAAATGTGACCCCTCAGAAGCTGCGGGATATTATGGAGTGGCTGTTGCGCAGGTATTGACTATACAAAGATGAGGTGGGGGAGTATGCCTTGAGTTTGTTTTATAAACCAACAAGACCAAGAAAATTGCTAAGACCTGTACATGTCCTATCTGGACGTGACTACAATGGGGTTGGCTCGCCGCCTTGGTGCCCATGGAATCAAGGAGTATCTACTCACTTATGTGCAGCTGTCTATTCACCAGATACTGCATGTGCTGGATCGCCACAATATAGAGATTGGAGATGTAATGTGGTTTGCTTGAGCACAACAAAACAATAGTCGCCTCCTGCTCAACTGCCTCGATTGCTCTTTTTTGGAGGTACAGGGGGCGCTGGTACAGATGGACCATCAATTTGGGGATGTCCAACGTCGATTGGACATTTTGGTACCACAGTTAATTCTAGAGTTACCCCAGGTAATAGGAGAACTGTCGATTGGTATAGCCTATCATCAGAATGGATTCAGGATGTAACAACGTTAGGAAACAATACTGAGTGCTTTATGACAGACATAGAAGAATGGGTGGAAGCGCTTGAAGCTATGATTGCTCAGCTTAAGAGAAAAATAACACTGGTGGAACGGCAAGGTGGCGTATCAAGTAAGTTCTGTATCAGCTGGATTAACCCAACTTTGTATAAAATGGAGTAGTCAGCAAATGGCAGATAACGTGCTCATCCTTTAGTTGACATCCCCCAAATATCTCCAGCTAATCCATCAGATTACACAACTGGAGGTTTTTAGCCAGGCTGAGCACTGTCAAACTTTCCCTCTTCTTATTGGTGAGACAAGAGAGTATGTAGACATGCAAGTATGGCTTGATACCCTTTGATGGGCCAACAAGAAATTAGTATGTGAACAAGCCACCCTCCTTAACCAAATGATGACACTAATCAACAAATGGGTAACGCTAGCTGGAAGCATGCAAAAATTCAGAACATAATCAAAGATGCTTTCTTGTGACTACAAGCAGTGGAGCAGAAACTGAACATTGAGTGGGAATTCCATTGAGAGTTGCAACATCAGTATGAGACACTACAACAGGAATTCCAGGATGGATGGTGTAGATGCTGTTTGGTTAAAATGGAGCAGTTAATCAACGAACATTTTGCGGAGCATGCTGGAGCTGGGGGAGTGGTGAAGTTAGTGGTGATTCAGGGGAAGAATGCTATGGATTAGCTAACAAATATCCCTTGGGCGTTGCGATGGACCCCCCACATGACACTACTTCTTTTTTAGTACTAGATGGTCCCAACCCAAGGGCACATGACACTACTTCTTCTGAGTCCATTTTGACAGATTTGAGTCTGTCCAGCTGGACATATGATAGTTCACAAGGGAATGGTTCCCTTAGTTGCTCCAGAACCAATTTTCCTGCTCCTTATGATAGGAGCCTGGAGCAAGGCGAAGCTTTTCAAATCAAAAAATTACCTCCTTTCAGTCATGACAGGAATCTAATTAGTTACTTTAAGCGATTTGAATTTGCCATGGAAGGGGTTTCTGATTGGTGGAAAGCAAAAGTGTTGCTGTCCACTCTAGATGTGGAAAGCGTTGATCAAGTTACCTGCGACTTTCCATCTAGCTTGGTATCCTACAAAGAAGTTAAAGCGATTGTTCTCCAGCTGTTTGGGGGCGCGACCAAGATAGCCCAACGGAAGTTTGACTTACTGACTATAAAGTTTCAAAGAAATGAGACCCTGTTAGAATTTTCTGAACGTTTCTTGGCAGAAGCACATGTACTACTTGGAGCTAACATTTTATCTGCCAAGGATGTTGGTATATTAATGACGGCAGCTGTCAAACCATATTGGGCACTACATAATGCTATGTCTCACATTTTTGACAGAGATGCAGGACTTATTTAAATCATGAACACCTTACAACAACTCTACACCATGATCAGCGCCCCTAATGTAGCCCAAAACTTCTGCTGTCTCTGCACCAAACTCTTCAGGATATGGGCCACAGCAACCGAGCTATCACTCGCTGGAACATATTCATCCATCATACAAATCAGCGGACCCTTTTCAGCATATGTACGATCCGCCAGTTTGTCCACAACCCTGGAACCATAGTGTTAATTTTTGAACTGGTACTTCCGCCGCAAGATATATATGTGAACCTTTTATGAATACTTGCTTCCAGTGCGGGCAAAGAGGGCATTATGCGGGCAATTGCCCTAGCAAACCACAAGTGTATGCAATGCTAACTGAGAAATCGAGCAGGGAAAAGCTTGAGCAGAGTAGAGACTGGATGCTCTACCTCCACTAAGTCCAATTCACTTGTACCTAACGATTTCCAAAAATCTCTTCAGGTGGGATTTGGAACTCAATCAGATGATTTGTTATACCAACAGCTTCCATCAGATACCCCTGCTTCCATTTCAGAGAGTAAAAATTCTCCCCCAAGCCCTGAGTTCCGCCAGGATGTACAGAAGCCATATGTGTGGCAGATCCTGGAACAGACTGGCACTAGCAACGTAAATCCCTCAACGGACGTTGCCTCTTTAGTAGGGGCTAACATAGCCATTTTGGTAAAGAAAATAGCTAGTGAGTATCCTCAGGTCAGCAAGGGCATTTCCTCCTTTTTGAGTAACACAAAGCCCTTGGACGTACATGTAATAAACACTGATGGTTCTTCTTACTCAGAATGCACTTACTGCGACATTTTGTTCAAAGCACAAAAATACGCGCTATCATAGACATTGGAGTCCCTGTGAACATAGTCTCTACTAGGTTGGTGGTTAAGCTTCTGTTGAAACTGGATTTGTACCATTGAGTAGTATACAGAACTGTGGGGGCGCAAAGCACTGTGTCTGAAGGAGCATATAGCGCGTTGCCTTTATGATTTGAGTCAGTCCAGGCCTCCACTCCAGTGGTGGTTCTGCCAAATAACAACTATGACATGTTAATCAGCGCAGCATTTATGAGAAATTTGGTGTTGTGATAGATATGGCGGAGGAAACTCTTAAAATTTTAGGACAACAGATCCCCGTTTATTTTACCTCTTGTGGAATCCCAATGGATCCATTCCGCTCTAGTCAAATTAATCTAGTGTACAGCGATGAAGTGATCCCTGTTCATTATCAATGAATGAAGTGGCGAACCAGGGCCCTCCCCAACCAAATTTATGAGTACAAAGAGATCCCGCTTTGGGCAGCAAGCGTTTTGAGCCTACCATCTGGACCCCAGTGCATAGTAGGGACTGAGCTTGAAATTGATGTCCCTAAAGGGCTTTATGTGGAAATTATGGCGCCTCACTAGCACTCACGGCTTGAACCACATGTGACTCCTGGGCTACTGCTCCCTGGGAATGGGGAGGTGAAGGTGCTGCTAGCAAATTTACAGAAGAAGACAATAACGATCCAGTGGCACCAAGTGGTGGCTTACCTACACTTAGTTCCTATAGAGAAAGTTCAACATATTCATGATTTTGGCTTGTGGGAGGATCTCGGACTACTGACAATCTCATCATTTGGCATATTGACAGTGGTTCCGCGGGAAGCACTTACTGGATTATCAACGGAACAGCAAGATAAGGCTATGGAGTTATTTGAAAATATCGAGATATTTTCACACACAATGATCATGATTTGGGGTGCGCTCAAGGGGTGGTACATCGGATAGATACAGGGGATCACCCTCCCATTCAATTGCGACCTATTAGATGATCAAAAGCAGCGGAGAGGTGTCTCCAAAGAGGTGGATAAACTTATCATGCAAGGGATGCTAGAGCCATCAAACAGTCCATGGGCGTCACCTGTGCTCATTGTAAAGAAAAAATATGGCTCAAATTGAGTGGTTATTGACTATTGCAAACTCAATAACGTAAAAAAGGATTCCTACCCTCTTCTGAGGATTGATGACACATTGGACCGATTGGGCGGGGCAAATTATTTTTCCTCCATGTATCTGATCTCAGGGTACTGGAAGATCGATTTGCCATCAGCAGAATGGGAGAAATGTGCTATCATCACTTCAAGAGGTTTATTTCAGCCAACTTGCATGCCACAAGGGTTGTGGAAAGCCCCGGCTATGTTCAGCGTTCCATGGAACGATTTTAGGTGATTTGAAGCTGTCCATCATCTTAATTTACCATGATGATATCAAGGTGTTCTTGTGGACGTTTACAGAGCACCTTGCCCAATTGGAACAGGTGTTCTGTCACCTCGCTACCACTAATATCAAATTAAGCCTCAGAAGTGCCATTTCTATAAAAAACAATTAGAATACCTCAGGTTCATCATGGATTCAAATGGGCTTAAACTGCAGCCAGCTAAGGTGGAAGCAATAAGCAAGATGACTCACCCAGGTAATAAGTGGGATATTCAAGTGTTTATGGGGATGGTCGGGTACTACTGACAGTTCATTCCCAATTTCAGTTGCATTGGGGCCCTGCTTTATGAGTTGTTAAAGAAAAATGCTTCTTTTGATTGGATGGAACAATGCCAGAACGCTTTTGATTTTTTGCAAACCGCGTTAGCAAGCGCACCAATTTTGCAATATCCCAACTTTGACAAACAGTTCATAGTATAAATGGACGCATCCCTCTCCACTATAGGGGCAGTATTATCCCAGAAGGACGACGATGGCGTGGAGCATCCTGTCACATTTTATAGTTGAAGCTTGAACTGTCAAGAACAAAACTACACCATGAACAAGTGGGAGTGTTTAGCAGTGATCTACACTTACAAACAGTTTAGGCTATATCTACATGGGGTAAGATTCCAAGTAGTGACGGAACATGCTTCCTTGCACTGGCTGCAGAATCTGCATGAACTGGAAGGATGGCTCACACTTTGGGCACTGAAGCTCCAGGCGTACAATTTTGAGACTATACACTTTCTGGGAGTAAAACATTAAGATGCAGAATGTCTTTCCCTGGCTGCCAACAGTTGCTATCACAGCGGATTTAGCTGACATGATGTACGAGAAGATGGTGGTAAACAAATACCAGGATGAGCCACTGCAGGTGATCAAGGTATTAGATGGGCTCAGGGATACTTTTCTACGTGAGGGGGAACTATATAAGTGGATCAGAGACTTAACGCTGAGTTTCCATAAACCTTTGGCTAGACCCACAATTATTATGGATGCTCATTGGGCTGTAGAAAATGGAGGATTGCGGAAAATGCTGGAGTTTTTGTGACCCCATTACTATAGGGAGAGCATGCATTATGATGTATTGGAAACGGGTAGTTGTTGCCATCAGTGTCAAGTGGAAAAGCCATTCCACAAGAAGACCACATACCAGCTGGTTAAACCCCAGTTCTCCTGGCACACCGTTTCCATTGATGTAGTGGGACCTCTGCCAACTAGCGCCAATCAATTCAAGTATATAATCATCGCCATTGATCATTTGACTAGATGGGTGGAGGACAGGGCCATTAAAGACTTGGGCGCGTTCACCACCGCCAAGTTTATTATGGAGTGTTTTATACAGTGACACGGCTGACTGCAGTTCATTCTAATAGACAACAGAACCAATTTCACTTTGCACATCCTGCTGAAGTTTAACAAGTTGATGGCAATACGTGGGGTTTTGACCACCCCCTATCATCTGGAATCAAATGGAATGGTGGAGTGGGTCAACAGAACCCTAGTGAACATACTCCATAAATTGATAAAAGATTGACCCTTAGAATGGAGTGCCCTTCTATCTACAGCTGTGTTCACGTATAATATCAGTTATCATTCGTCCACTGGTAAAAGCCCTTTCCAACTGCTGTATGGTTGACATCCGGCTCTGCCTGCCTTGCTTTACTTGTGTGTAGAGGACACTGGTAGTGTGGACCCTCAGCGATATTTAAAGACTCTTATAGATACATTGATCAAGCTGCAAATGGAAGCCTACTATACCAGTTCAGCCAAGAAGATTTGCAATCAGGCAACCAACCAGAAGAGATGGAGTGGACTTCCACTGTTTACTGTAGGAGACCATGTCTTATTCCACGACCAGCACGGATTTGGGCGGAAAAACAAGCTCTCTAACATCTGGGCTGGGCGTTTGAGATAATCGAGAAGGCTGGCATGGATGTCTACACTATTAAGGAACCTGTGGGGGGTCATATTATCAACTGAGTTCATGCGAAGTTCCTTCAAGCATATAAATAGTAAGAGCCTATCATCCAGTCAAAGGGGGGGGTAATGTCAGGAAGTTGATATGACTAGATGATATGCTACCCATACTGGCGGATTGGAGGGGGAATTGAGACAAGTCTCGAGATTAATGAAAAGGTATATGGATAATAATTAATTGAAATGTCAACATTTGGCAAATCAAGGGAAATTATGCTGAGATTCAATATAAATGAGAGCTTCTAGAAAAGAGAAGACAAATAGAAGACTACCATGCTGAGGATGCATCTGGCTTGGAGAACTGAGATATAAAGAGTCATACAGAGGATTGAAGAGGAGGTCTTTTCCAGTGATTAGGTGGTTGCAGATAAGTCTGCGATTAGTATAAAATAATAAAGGCCAAATAAAGGGGCGATTGCTCTGTATATAGTTTATCAAGTTTTAGTAAAGTCAGCGATCTTTATATCATCCGATTTGGTTTCTCAGTGGCTAATACCCTGTGCAAACTGACTTGGTGGAATCAAGCCTTTACGCCAAGAATCAACAGAGAGGTTGAGGGGGATAGCACCGTAGAGGTGATGCTTTATATTCAACAGCTTTGGATTGTTCAGTGGCTGGGTGCTGTTGTGAAACAGGCGGTTTGGCCTTTGTGACCTGGTCATTTAACCCATTTGTGGGAGCGATTGGAACCAGAAAGAGGGGGTTAAGCTTGGGAGCTAGCTTTTGAACCACTTGGGAAGGCCGCTCTGAAGAAGAAGCTAGGCAAGGCAAAGGGACGACTGCTTTCACCAACTGAGTATTCTGAAATGAAGATGAAGAGGAACACTGCCCTGTCAAAGCCATTACCATCTGCTTATCGTTATAGGGAGAAGAAGCAGTTTGTGCTGGCAACTCCGCAGGAGCAGGTTTCCATATGGTAATAGCCATACATGAGGCTAACCTAGGCGGCGTAGAGGCTTGGCTCAGAGACCCTTGCATAGGATCAAGTTCATAGATATCAGCCACCTCTAACAAGGCTTCCTTGATATCTCATACACTTTTAAATGATCACTTTATGGAAGAGATATGCATTGCCAAGGAAGGATGGGGCGCTAAGCCAGCCAAGATAGCTGCAACAGCATCGTCTAGGGGTAGCATTTTTGCAAGCAATAATGGTTGAACATTACTGTAAAAGCGTTCAGCAAAAGAAGTGATGGATTCGCCCTGTTGTAGGCTAAGGCACATAAAGGCCTGTTTTTTCCTGTTTAAACTTTTTAGGGAGCCTAATTCATCATTGCTTGCTTGCTTCACCTCCTCCCAGGTGCTGTGGGTGGCCATGTTTGGAACCATTATCTCTTGAGCGCCCCAACTCAAGAAGGGAAGGAGGTACTTAATTTTAAGATGATTCATTGCCCCTTCCATAGAAACTTCATATTTAAAGAGGAACAAAGCAACACTTCCCTCACCTGGGGTAAAATTGTCCCTAAACGAGGGTTTGTTGATGATGGGAGCGGCTCCATAAAGGCCTTGAAAGGGGGCAAGCTTGAGCTTTTGAGTCAAGACAAGGCACTAGCTATCTGAAGTTCTAAGGCAGTGATCCTAGACTCAGCTGAAGCGGGAATGTTGTGAGGGGAAGTTTATTTACTAAACTCCATCTTTAAGAAGTTTATTGAGGTGTACAGGTGACCCCTGCAGTGAGCACCACTTGTTGGATTTGGGGCTAGGAAAAAGGCTTGCTGGTGCTGGTAGCCTCAAATCCAACAGTATAAGTGAGGAGCTTGTCTCACCAGTTATATGAAAATAAAGAAAATAAGTAAATACTAAATTGTTTTTTGGTCCATGGGGTTTTTATTATGTCCACGAGGTGGTAAAAAAGAGAATCCTATATAATAAATCAGTAATAGTTTTTAAAGCATCGAGGCTCAACGTTCATATAGCTTGGGGAATTCCAAATTAGGGAAAATGTGGTTTTAGCCTATTGAAGCTCAAAAACTCACTTCACTTAGGTGGAGCGATGTATAGGGAATTATTTTTTTTAGTACTAGATGGTCCCATGTATGGGGAATTATGATCAGCTAAAATGTACCCATGGGGTAACAATTTGAAAAAATTTAGCAATCCCCATTCAAGAAAATAATTTCACCTTGGGGGACTCCCGCCACGCCTATAAAATGTGGTGGTCCCCATGTAGGTGCTTAGACCTGAGCATGGCTGGGAGAGCACCGTCCAATGGATGCCTCATGGTCCAATTCATGATCAGAGTAATCTAACTGCTGGTTATTATTTAGTTGCCCATAGATGATCTAAAATCATGTTACCTTAATTTGAGGGGTTACACCAAGAATTGGCCAGGGTCTTTTGGCTGACTAAATTGTTATTAATATTAAAATTGATTTTCTCATTGTTGCAAACTTGTAAATGTCTGACTTTTCCTCTATTTGAATGAGTTTACCCATGAAATTCTTATTCTGAAGCCTGGGAGGCAAATGTCCGACATTGTAATCATTTCTCAGCTGTTCCAGAATATTTACTACCAGTAATCCTTAGTGTAGGTTGGTGGCGTTACCAATAAGTTGATATCAATTTAGGTAATAACTCCCTCGCCTTCTTAATAATGAGCTCAGTGGGAAATTCTCACTAAATGATATCCTTCCTCTTGAGACCTCTTTTGAGCGATATCCTATCTCCTGCTATTCTCCCTGAAGAATCTTCTAGTAGACTTACATACTTTCTCTACCCATGCAAAGATGTATTTGATATGAGCCTAGCTCCTAGGCTTCCACCTCATTCAGAGCATGATCTAGTTTTAACTAACAGTAAAGCTCATCAAGATAAATTGCACAATATACTCTCACTGAGGAAGAGGAAAAAGCTATAAATGAATGGCTGGATGACATGCTGGAAAAATGTTGGATTATGAAGAAGTCTTCCCTCATCGCTTCCCCTGTTGTCTTCTTGCAGAAGGCAGATGGAATCCTGCGGCCATGCATTGATTATGGGCATGTTAATAATGTGACAGTTTTAGACCCCTATCCCCACCCATTGGAACATTAAATAGCTCAGTCAATTTCAAAGCCGCTAGTATTCTCTAAACTTGATTTGGTAAATGCCTTCAATCAAGTAAGAGTCAAAGAGGGACAGGAGTGGCTCATTGTTGTATGCACAAAGAGGAAAATCTTTCAGTTAAAAGTAATTCCATTTGTGTTAGAACGCGATAGCAACCTTCCAGCGCTTCATAGATGATGTCTTTGGTGATCTGCGCTTCTCCTGCGCAATTGCCTATATTGAAGACATCCTAATTCATTCACCCACTCATGAGCAACATGAAAATAATCTGGATGTGGTCATGGTTGTCATCCAAAATTCAGGGCTCTTTGAGAAGCCCTCCAAATGCGAATTCTTTTGTAAGGAGGTGACCTTCATAGGGTAGTTAGTTTTAAATGACATGCATGCAGTACCTAATGCAATCTAGAATTCATTAAGTATTGGCCAATTTAACAACCTAAAAGAAACTCTGGAGTTTCTCTGGGATAGTGTTCTTCCACAAAAGCTCTCACCGCTCTTGCTCAACTAGTAGCTCACCTTCATTCACTAACTGGCAAGAACAGACCCTTCAAAGTGACACCTGAATGCCACTAGCATTTGACTCTATTAAGGAGGTTTTCTTACCGCTAGTCCTCAGGCATGCTGAAACTTCTAAGCCCTTCATTGTGGAATGTCATGCATCTTCAGTTGCCATGGGTGCTATGATCCTCAAAGAGCATGTTGGGGTGAGCATCCTGTTGCTTACTTTTTCAGAATTCTAAGCTACTGAGCATTTCTGAGCAATCTATGACAAGGAGCTGGCGTCTGTGTCTTGGTCACTAACTCACTGGCGCTACCTTCTCCATGGGTCCGCATGAGATTACTGTGTGCACGGACTACCAGTCCCTGATGTATTATAAAAAATCCAGAAGCTTGCCCACCATCAGGTTTACACATAATGAGTGTTAAGATTTTCCCTTTATTGGGGGAAGTCTCAACTATGGGTTGCAACTCAACTATGGGAAAATGCTGAGTTGAGCTCCCCATTAACTTGGGTTGAGCCTGACTCAAAGTGTTGGGGATCATCCCTGATAATATTAATCAATTTATTAATTGATTTAACACTGGAAACTAATGCTGAAAATGTCAAACCATCGATTGGGTCTCAGGAAATTATCATCCAATGCTAAACCCAAATCAATTAGCCCTTTCAGGATTCACCAGAGAATTATGCTGAGGATGATCCAATCCCCTTTGTACTATTATTAGTATTTATATAGCTCACTGTCAACATTCAATGCTGAGCCTTTTCCTATCATAGACCTTATTCCCTAGCTCCTGCTACTTCCCTATCCCAAATCCTCCCCTTCCTATTCTTACTTCTAGCCTCAAAGTCCTATAAATACCTCAATGCCTTTTTTGAATAAAATATCATTTATCTTACCTTCTTAGTTATTCATTAGAGTTTTTCAGCCTTTAGAACCTACTATCTCGCTGGGGGCTTTGGGGCCCTGATAAAATAATGGGCCAGTTAAAAGTTTCTCTACCATTGCCTGACAAAAATGGTGCCCCTTGCCAGGTGCTCCTGAATCCTCTGCAAGGGCTACTACCCAGGAAGGAGGGGGCGGTCACTGCAAATGGCCTTTGGCCCAGAGCTTACCCTGGGCCTAAACAACCCAGAAGGTATAAATTCCCTGTCCTGACCCTGATCAGTCATTTTGGCTTCAATCCAGGATGGAAGCAGTAGGACAAGTTGGGGGTTCCCCCAGCTAGTCTGTTTTTGAAGACTGGGAAGTCAATCCCAGGTTACCCTGGTCCCTGCACAAAGTGGGAAAGCCAGGATAAAGGGGGACTAAAGTCCCCAAAACTATAGTAGGATTCAGTGGGCCAACACCATCAAATTCAAATCTCTGGGTTCAATCCCCAATGCTAGGTCCCATTCCTGATTCCAGCTTCCAATGCCAATGCCGGGTGTCATTTCCAATGCTGGGCCCCATCCCCAATGGCAAGACTTTTTAACGCCTGCTCTTATGCTGATGCCCCTAACTTGACTCTGATTCCTGGCCAAGGCTTAAAGGGTGTTCTGTCAGAAATTCTCCCTTTAATGAGGGAAGCCTTGATTGAGGGTCATGAATCACCTATGGGCAAATGCCAAGTTGAGCTCCCCATTAACTTGGGTTGATCCCAACTCAAAGTACTAGAGAAATTTTCTAATTGCAAGTTTAGAAACTTAACCTCTTGGGTTGGACTGGGAAAATGTCTCTTATAGGAAAAAGAAGGGACCTAATGCCCCAGTTGAGCCTTTGGCTCAACTGGGGGACTTGGGACATGTGGTTGATGAACGCTAAGTAACTGCATTGACCCCAAGGGATCCCTCCAAAGTATCCCCCTTGGCTTCTTCTTCCCTTGTTAAAAAATCAAAGGAGGTTTGTAGGGAGGTAATCCAGGCCAGAAGTCATCAACAGCACCTCCACCCTCCAATGGCCTCCACTTGCCATTCCTCATTTCCTTGAAAGAGGAAGAGAATTGGCCATAAAACTCAGAAAATTGTTGCTGAGTCAGGAAAACCAGTCTAGAACATGGAATCCAAAATTCTGGTCTTAGAAAGCTATTCCAAGTTGAGAATCCGCTCTTGAAAAATTTTAAAAATCTTATAAAAATTTGTCAAAATTGACCCTGGCAGATTCCAATTCTACTGCCCCTTTGATCTGAGCAAATCCGCTCAAGTTTAGATCAGTGAGGTCCCTCCCTGGTGAATCAGAAGATTATGTTGCCAGAGCTTTTATGACCTTTTGCATAAGCTGGCTGATGACGCCCCAAGCCAGGCTGAGTACTCATGATAACGTCAGCTGCCCCTGTCCAAGAAAACACACCCATGACCCCCCTTTTACCCATCTTTCAAATATAAGGCAACTGCCTTTGGAAAGGGCAGCTGTTGGTCTATTTTCCCTCTTAAGTTTTAAATAAAAGCTTATCTTTAAAAAAATCCTCTCCGCAGACTCTACCTCTTTAATATACTTTCACTTAAACCAGCAAACTATACAGCAATCTGCGTTTTAAGGCTGATGGTTGTCAATTGGGCCCACTAAGCCATTGATCCGGTGGCCTACCAAATAGTGATTGCAATGATCAAAGATTTTGCCATGGGCGCATGACGCCAATCTGACACTACTGAAGAGTTTTTGGATCCGCCAAACTATATACAACGATCTGCTTCCCCTTTGGCAACCAACGGACAAGCTATGGGTCTGCCTCCAACTTTGAAAAATAGTCATAGAATTCATACTAATTTACTCCACTGATCCGCTGGTGGTTCAGCACAATTTGGGTGGAATGAAGCCACTCTGCTAATTGCAATTCTCCATAAAGATGTAAGAATCAGACGTCATCACAACTGTGAGGTGGTAACCAGGCACTGGACTACCTGGGCCATCTCACTGAGGAACAATATAGCCCAAACCAGTTTATAATATTGATCTGCCATCCTGGCGACGTCTCTGAACCCTCAACCCATCGCAAAAACTCCTCAATGGGTGCAAGGCAAAGCCCAAAGCCTCCATACAGTTGAATTGTTTTGATTAATTTGATTCTTGAACCCAATCAGAATATCAAAAATTTTGAAAATACAAGTGATTTTCAGAGTTTATTATGATGAACCAGTTCTGGAAGGTTTAAAAGATGCAAAGGTCACCAACTTCAATATATGGAGGATTGGTCATCCTCCTTGCCTCTCCCAACCTTGGGAGATGCCCCAGAAAGACTGCATTTGCCTTATTGCAGCCATTTGGTTTGTTATGGGGCCTTTGGTACGTTCTTTAACTTTTATTCCCTCACAAGAATCATAGGGGATCCCTCCTACAAGTGATCAGAGCTGCTATGCCATTGGCATTATGGGCTTTCCACTGGGTTGTTGCACATTTAGTTTGGAAGCCCAGCCTTACTTTAATCAGCTGATTCCATGACATATACCACCTCAAATAAAGATGTTAAGATAAGGGGTTTAAGAACCATCTAGTACTAAAAAAAGATAAGGGGTTTAAGGATTTTGTACCTTTACCAAAACTTATACAAAAAGATTCATGGCCTAAACTAAGAAGGCTGTGAGATATCATCCTTAAGGGATGGCGGTGGATCTTAGTGAAGTTTGAACCTCTTTAGATGGCAAATGCTTTTTAAACAGATTACTTAAAGATTCAATCTTCCAACTTATAGTTCTATCCATTGGATTTCCAGGTTTGAAAGCTGATTCTAACTTGCCACCCTTAAAATCCGTTGACATGTTCAAATATGGATGTACCCCATTTTTGTTAAACCTTTTGGGAGTAAAACTTTTTGGATGTGATTTGTTTTCTAAAGTCTTACCCCAATACAAAACTTTTAATGATGGAGAGTATTTTTTAGTGAAATTATTTTTAAAGAGGGAGTTATCTTTATGGTACCTATCTTAACTATACCATTCTAGTATGAACATAGTTTGCTTATTTATTTATTTATTTGAGGCAAGCCAACCAGGGGATGGACATTACCGAAATAGAGAAAGAAAATATCAACATGAAACCTGAGCAGGGTCAACTCTGTCATAGAAAGTTTTTTTACCTCCAGATTGGGACTCGGATTTTTCTGGTTATGTCATGGGTAAGGTTTTCGTGTTATTATACCTACTAACCGCCAATAGCTTCCTTCAGCTGGCACCCCAATCGGTGTGTGAAGGGTGGGGAATCGAACCTGCAAACTTCAGGTTGGTAGCCATATGCCCTACCAACTCGCCTTTCACCCCCTAACATAGTTTGCTTATCATAACTTAAAAATTATCTGATTTAGTGATAATGGTGATTTAAGCTTTAAAAATGTGCTGTAAGGTGGAATGGGTCATACTGAGAGTGTTTTTTTTGCTACCCATGTTTTATCCAGGGTATTACCTAGGTTATGGTTTTTGTAAGAGGAAAAGCCCTTATATTGGTTTACCTTAAATCTTAAATTGGGTACAAGGTTCTATTTTCATGGTCACATGACATCATAGTGGGGACCAACCCCAAAGATAAGGCTGGGCGCCAGGAGTCCCAGAAGGTGAAGTTACAGGCCCTCCCTGACCTTAGGCATACCCTAGACCAACGCTGGGTACAGGAAAAATATGCCCAGGTTGGTACTAGTGAGGTGCCAAATGCCCAGTCCCTTATGTCAGCCTAGGCACAAAAACGGATGGTCTACTTAATAAATGCAGATAGTTCCATTCAGTTAGTCGAGGAACAGGGTTTTTTCCTGTTCCATTTACAAAACAACACGTCTGGGTCAGATCCAACTTCAATTAATTACTTGAGTGAAGTTGGTTTCATCATATTTGACCAATTTGGATAGGAGTGTCTGCTATTGGTGGGTCAGTGCTTGGGTCCACTTCAGCGAACCCCATATTCCCCTGACATTGTTTAATTATGTTTCCCACGACCAACACTCTTTGTTGGTTGACTTCCAAATAAACATTTTCCCCATTTTACGTTTTATTTTTTATAATTTGAATGCTCCTGTGTGCAAACCTCTTTGAAGAGGTCTCACGCTCCATTAACCTTGCCATCATAAATACCCTCCAGCTATCCCCTAGTGCACCGTTGGTTTGCCCAGGTTCCCTCCAACCTGGGTCGCTTACCCCATTCATCTTTGTGCACCACGTCGCTTTTAGTGGGTCATTTACTAAACTCGCACTTCTCTGCCTAAGTTGTTATTGCTCCAGCACCCTCTGCTGGGCTCTAATAACTTTAGTACTAACAGCTAGTTCCCTGGCATTGGCCTTGTGCACCGTGCACTACCACACTGAGAACAGGAGAGTTATAGATACTCTCCTTACATTAGTTGACCAACCTTTCAAAATTATGTGCACAATGCTTTTTTCATATGGGACTTTTCTGAAGTGTAAACGGTGGGCGCAGGCTGAGGGCCTCAGCTGTGGTCAGCTGCACCGCTGTTTTCTCTTTTTCCTCAATGTTGGAGCAACTTGGCGTTATTATGGTTGCCTCCAACTGGAAAGTATCCACCCTTTGTGCTCGTACCTGGTGGGTATGGACGTTTTGAGGTCCAGAAGTTATGATTCCCCAACTTTCTACCGAATTTACCAATTTCAATTTTATTAAATGGGGTTTATTTTGACAGCGCATTCAGATGATGCCAGCAGAATTGGCGCAGAGGACCCTGGGGGTGTTGGCTTTGGATAACGTCGGGCATTCCATTGATGTTAAGGGAATAGGGTCATTCGCATCTAAAAACACTTTTTACAATGGAAACCTAATATATACCTCTGAACCATATTTGCTCTCTCATGGCTCAGATATGGAACCTATTCATGTGTATGGAATCACCCCTGAAAATCCTCGTTTGACCTCTTCTATGATTCTCAGCACTCAGGAAGTGGAAAAAGAACTGCACTTACAATATGAAAATGTTTATGCCCATGCTAAAGATATGGTGGGATATGTGGCCTCAGTAGTAAGAGTGGCCAAGTATCCCTCTCCATTCTTCAAATAAAAATCATACCAGGGTGACACGTTACTGCCAAATGAAGAGTTTGGTGGTGATTTCTGGCATTTTCAGCTTTAAATAAAGATTATTCTGGTTATGTTCTACCCACTGCTATCCTTTCTCCCCTTTAGGGAAACTCAGCACCACTATTCTGGTGGATACTGGCGCCACTGAAAACTTTATGGACCAGTGCCTAGCTGACTATCTTGGGCTGAGTTACCTGCCAGGTGGTATGGTTAGGGGGGGGCGTCCCAAGGTATTCCACCTCTGAAGATCATTGGGACAGTGGACTATCAGGTTGTCAAGTACCACTTGTCAGATAACTTCCAAGCTATCAAAAACCTCTTGTACCCTATCATTTTGGGTGTGGAGTGGTGGCAGAAGTTTGACGTTAGAACCATCTTGAAAGAGAATGCCCTATCCTTAACAGTAAAAAATGGCCGAACACTAGTTGTTCTTTTGTCTGAGGCTGACGCTCAGGGTGACTTGCCCCACTGGCCCCACCTTCACACTTAGCCTTGCCTCTATATTAAAGCCCACTGTGATGGTTCCCTTACCTTTTTGTTTGGAGGGTTTGGAATCTTCTTTGATTCAGCATCCTCTAATGCACTCCCTGAGCACTCTGAGTTTGACTGTGACTTCAAGCTCATTTGGATCTGGTGCATATCTCTTCCCCTGTTTACCCATTGACTGTCCAGGAGGAAGAGGCGTTGGATGTGTGGGTGAAGGAACAGTTAGTCAAGTGTGCGATTTTTCAGCGTACCCCCCTGTATGCTCTCCACTTCTCTTTGTTGAGAAGTCTGATGGTACTCTGCGCCCATGTGTGGACTATGGGAACCTCAATAACGTTACTGTACCAGACCTCCATCTCATCCCTTTGGATTCACAGATTGCGCGCTATGTGGAAAAGGCGAAGGTCTTCTCCAAGATGGATTGCCTCAATGCGTTCAATCAGATCTGGATTAAAAAGGGACAAGAGTGGTTAACCGCATTCCATACCAGAAAAGGGATCTTCCAGTTTTGGGTCATGCCCTTTGGGCTTAAGAATGCCCCTGCTATCTTTCAACGCCGCATTGATGCAGCGTTGGGGGACTTGTTAGGGGTATGCGCGGTTGCCTACATGGATGACATTCTGGTGTTTTCCCCTGATCAGGAGTCCCATGCAGTACACCTTTGGCAAGTGGTGGAGCAGTTAAAGGCAGCCAGACTTACGCTGAAGATAAGCAAGTGTGAATTCTTCAAGTCCCAGGTCACTTTTCTGGGCAACGTCATGTTTGACCAAGGACACATGATAACTCCAGACAAGGAGAAGGCGATTCATGAGTGGCCCCCCCCCACCTCTGTCAAGGAATTGAGAAGCTTTTTGGGGACGTGTACGTTCCTCAAGAAGTTCACGCCAAATCTTTCTGAGGTGGCAGCTCCCTTATATAAGGCTAGCGGTGCCAAGGTGCTTCAGTGGTCCTCCGTTTTGGAAGATGCTTTCCAAGCAGTGAAGTGCACCCTGTTGTCCACGTCTGTCCTTTGCCATATTGACCCTTCCAAAGAGTTCATTGTGTCTACAGATGCCTCCAACTTCGCCATAGCAGCTGCCTTGTTACAAGTAGGCAAAGATGGGATAGAGCATCCGGCGGGATATTTTTCTAGGAAAATGTCTTTTGCCAGAGTTGAACTACGCCGTTTATGATAAAGAGTTACTGGCAGTGGTGGAGGCGCTGACTTATTGGCATCACCACTTGCATGGCTCATCCCAACCTTTCCAGGTACATACAGACCACCATGCCTTGCTGTACTACCGCGCTCCTCATGTCCTAACCCCACGAGCAGACCCGTTGGCATGAGACCCTTGCCCAATTTGCATTCACGTATGAGTTCACCAAGGGCAAGGATAATGGTTTGGCAGATGCTTTGAGCCGCAACCCTGCTTTAGCGCCCAATCCCAAGGAGGTAGAAGTTCATAACACACAGTTGATGATTCTGCCAAATAAAATTGTGTCCCAACTTCCCTCTCCCCGGCCAGTGGGCCAGCGCTTGCCCCTCTGGAAAATGCGGAGGAATATAGTATGTTCAGAAAGGTAGTCCTTTCTAGCCGCTAGCAGCCAAATATACTATGATACTTGCTAAGAGCGTTTTGAACCAAGAGGATCTCTCCAGGGGCTATCATGTGAAGGATGAGATGGTGTGGTTTCAGGGGCGCCTATGGGTTCCTGCTGGCCCACTTCACCTGGAAATCATCTGGGACCATCATGATGGACTCACCGTTGGTCATCCTGGTAAAGAAAAGACGTTGGAGTTAATATGAACACATACAATTGGAAGGGCTTGCCTGCTCAGGTGGGGCGGTATTGTAAGGAGTGTTTGATCTGCAACCAAATGAAGCCAAATCGTCAACCTTTAACGGGGTTGTTGGTACCAGTCCAGAAAGCTGAAGGGCCCTGGACATCCCTATTGGTGGATTTCATTGTGGAAATACCTGTCTCTGATGGTTACGATGCCATCATGGTGGTGGTGGACCGTTTTACAAAGTTCTGCCCACTTCATTCCTTGCAGAACTACAATAACCACGGCTGAGATGGCCCAGCTCTTTGTCACGCATGTGTTTGCTCTCCATGGGGTTCCTCAAAAGATTATCAGTGACTGGGGACCCCAATTTACCTCCATCTTTTGGGAAGAGTTGTGTAAGACTCTTCAGATTCGCCCTTGTCCATTTGACTGCCTATCACCCTCAATCAGATGGGCAGACTGAACGAGTGAACCAGTGCTTGGAGCAGTCCTTGCGGTGTTACACCGCCGCGGATCATTCAGATTGGGCTTCTCACCATCCTATGGCCCAATTCAGTTACAACAACACTTTGCATTTGTCTATCAGTTGTTCCCCTTTTTCGCCAACCATGGCTTTAACCCCACCTTTAACATGGAGCCCAGCTGTTTTTCTAAGGTTGAAGCGGTGGTGGACTTTGCCAAGACTATCAAGAAGGTCCACCAGGGGGTTTCCACAAGTTTGGAGGCGGCAATGCAAGTTTATAAGGAGAATGCTGATGGAAAGCGCTGAGTGGGTCCAGCGTATAAGGAAGGGGATCTCGTGATGCTTGATGCTCGCAACATCCCTATCAAGCAGCCATGCAAGAAGCTGGGACCAAAGAGGATTGGCCCATACCGCATTGTTAGGAAGGTGGGCCATGCCTCATACCATCTAGATATTCCCTCTTCATTTTGGATCTTCTCAGTCTTCCATGAGAGCAAATTGACGTTGTTTGAGGGCCCCCCACCAGAGACTCCTGAAGCTATCTCATGGATGGGTCGCCAGAGTTGGAGGTGGAAGAAATAGTTGCCTCTTACCGCGTTAAAAGATAGACTGGAGTACCTGGTATCCTGAAAGGGCTTTGACGCTGCAGAGAACAGTTGGGTTCCAGCGCGCAACTGTGTGCATGCCCAAGATCTGATTGAAGCCTTCCACAAGCGTTTCCCCCAGGCTGCTGGTCTCAACCCAAACCGACTGTTGCCACCATGAAGTTGGCCCCTGCCCACAAGAACTTTTCCCTTGTTCAAGCCCCTGGAGGGGGGGGGTTGAGCCCCATTGGGAGGAGAGGGTAATGTCATGGTCACATGACATCATAGTGGGGACCAACCCCAAGGATAAGGCTGGGCGCCAGGAGTCCCAGAAGGTGAAGTTACAGGCCCTCCCTGACCTTAGGCATACCCTAGACCAACGCTGGGTACAGGCAAAATATGCCCAGGTTGGTACTAGTGAGGTGCCAAATGCCTAGTCCCTTACATCAGCCTAGGCGTTAAAATGGATGGTCTACTTAATAAACGTAGATGGTTCCATTTGGTTAGTCAAAGAATAGGGTTTTGAAACCCGTTCCATTTACAAAATAACACTTTTGAGTCAGATCCAACTTCAATTGATTACTCAAGTGAAGTCAGTTTTGGCATATTTGACCAATTTAGATGGAAGTGTCTGCCTATTGGTGGGTCAGTGCTTGGGTCCACTTCAGCGAACCCCATATTCCCCCAACGTTGTTTAATTATGTTTTCCATGACCAACACTCTTTGTTGGTTGACTTCCAAATAAACATTTTCCCCATTTTACGTTTTATTTTTATGATATTTTGAACGCTCCTGTGTGCAAACCTCTTTGAGGAGATCTCACGCTCCATTAACCTTGCCATCATAAATACCATCCAGCTATCCCCTAGTGCACCATTAATTTTCCCAGGTTCCCTCCAACCTGGGTCGCTTACCCCTTTGTCTTTGTGCACCAGGTCGCCTTTAGTGGGTCATTTATAATATAACTCGCACTTCTCTGCCTAAGTTGTTATTGCTCTAGCACCCTCTGCTGAGCTCCAATAACTTTAGCACTAACGGCTAGTTCCCACCTGGCATTGGCCTTGTGCACCATGCACTACCACACTGGGAACAGGAGAGTTATAGACACACTCCTTACATCTATTTGGTTTGATAGCTGTGGTCTGGTGTAAGTCCAGGGGAACGTCCCCTGTGCATGGATTTGGCAATCTTCCTGTTCCTGAATAAAAAGGGTCCAAAGAGGGCGGCTGTACCCCTCATTACCCAGGGTGACCTCGCCCATGTGGTAGATGAGCGCTAGATAACAGCCCTCCCTCTTCAGATTCCTCCCCCAGTACCCCCACTCACCTCAGCTGAACTTGTCTATCAGATTAAGGAAATCTGCACCAAGATCACTGAATCAAAGTTGAAGATCCTGAAACCGATGGGATTTAAGCCTACCAATCAGGAAATGCATACTCAAAAATGGACAGATGTCAAATTATCAGCCAAAATTGCAGAAAATTTCAACTCAGTCTTCAATATGATTGTCAATGCTAGCCCCCTCCCAAAATTGTCAGGAATGACCCTCAATGTGCCAATGGTATCTTTAGAAAATATCGCCAATAGTTTAGTACCCTTATCCAGCAAAACGGGAGTTGTGGCTGATGAAAATCATTTGACTTAACAAACAGCCCTGTGACTGGGCACAGGTGGGTTGGGCATCTTGGACCCATTTACAACAAATTGGGACCGCCCCTACATGGGGTGGCCTTGGTGAATTCCCATGGCTCGTTGGGCCAGATGCCATCACACTAACTGATGTAAATGCAGTTGAGCTTTGGTTCAGGTGTTTGGGATCAAACTGACAGTGACTCAGCCTGCCGCTGAATCCTTCAATTTCAGTTCTAATTGATATTATCTGCCCCATTTCCCAAAAAATTTCCAGGGTATGTGGATTTGAGGGATCTAATCTCTGCGTGGACTCACTATTATTGAACACTATTTAATCAGTTGCCTTGCACTGAGAAAATTGTTGGTCAGTTTTCTTCCTTTATTTTCCCAATAAAAAAATTCTTTCCCCAATTTTCAGTTTTTATGTTAAGAAATAAATTTCCTTTTCTGCTGGTATCCCAACACCCCTCAGAGTTGCTGGTCATGTTTATCTGGTATTTTACTAGGTCCCTAAATGCGATTATGGCTCATACACCTTTATTGGTGGAACTCATTTCTAGTTCCATAACCATCATACTAGCAGCAGTGCCTCTGGCATTCTGGTTTGCCATTCAGGTGCTTCAGCACTCAGGCTGGCAGGCAGTCTAAATTTAACCTGCTGTTTATTGACATGATTAACCAACCATTATTCCTTACTATTTTCGCCTTTCTCATAGATATTGGCGTAGCAATGGTCCCTTCTTTTCAGGTGAACCAGGTTGTGAAGAAATTTTACTCTGGCCATGTTAGCCTGGTATCCCTCAAAATGTCTGATACACATCCCATAGTTGCTGCGGCTATCATTCCCATGTCAGTATGTTCTGACAATCTGACTTGTGAAGGGCTTACTCACACTATGAACCTAGTGATTTCCCCTGATTCTACCACCATCTCTTCAGTATTGCTGTATTCAACTACAGCTGCCAATAAAGAGAACTTCGCTTACTTCTTACTACCCATGAAGATTTTTGTTGGGTCCCATTACATTTCCTTTGAGGCTTTGGTGGATACCAGAGCCGTGGGCAATTTTATGAGTGTTGAAATTGCCCAACAATTGAGGCTTGACCTGGATGTAGGTCCTTCAATGATGGTTGAGCCTTCAGCCTCCCAGACCTCATACCTAGTCCGTCAGCCAGTTTCTTTCTCAGTACATCAGTTTAGCATTTTGCAATCGGTCCTCAGCAATGCTGAACTAAGTGTTTCTGGTTATCTTGGGGGTTGGATGGTGGCGCCGGCAACATGTTAAGATTCATCTGGAGACAAATATGTTGTCATTTGCCAATGATCAAACGGAGAGAGAACTTCCCTTAGTATATACCCTTAAGAAAACACAAGGCCGCAGCTCCATTACTTCCCTTGTTTCCTCTTTGGGCCTTCATCTGATTTTCATGAAGTATTAATGAACTATTAAAGTATCTTTGATTCTGAAAAGGCAGACCATCTTCCCTGTCACACTAAATTTGACTTAGTATTCCAAACAACGGTACAGTTGGTATACATCAACTGCCCTTTGTATCCACACATGGCAGAAGAGGAGGCTGCTCTTAACACCTGGTTGGATGATATGCTTAAGGAAGGATGGTTGTTTAAAGAGACGTCACCAATTGCCTCCCCATCGGTTTTTCCAATAAGGCCGATGGTTCTCTCTGTCCCTGTGTAGATTATGGACACCTAAATAAATTTACAGTGAGAGATCCTTACCCTTTACCCCTTGAGCAGACCATCAGTCAAGCGATCACAAAATCTCATGTGTTCTCCAAGCTTGATCTCGTCAATGCCTTTAACCAAATACAGGTAATGGAAGGTCAAGAATGGCTTACTGCAATTTTTACAAAATGAGGTATCTTTCAGTTCTGTGTGATGCCCTTCAGGCTGAAGAATGCACCAGCCACCTTTCAGAGAATGATTGACAGTGCGCTGGGCGACCTCCAGTTTACATGCGCAGTTGCATATATTGATGACATCTTGGTTCAATCTCAAACTCCCGAACAACATGCAAAAGACTTAAAAGCAGTTGTGGCTGCTTTGCACAAGGCGTGCCTGTTTATCAAGCCTTCAAAATGTGAGTTTTATAAGGAGAAAGTTACCTTTTTTGGGGAACCTGGTCCTAAAAGATGGTTATGCAATCCCACCTAACAAGTTGGATGCCATCTGCAAGTGGCTGACTCCAACAACCCAGAAACAATTTATAAAGTTTCTTAGGTACCATTATTTTCCTAAAGAAATTTTCCCAGGCCTTTCCCAGTTAGCTGCCCCACTCCACCCCCGCATGGGTAAAAATGTGCCTTTCCATTGGACCCTCGAGTGCCAGCAGGCGTTCACATCAATTAAAGATGTATTCTTATCACCCCCTATTCTAAAACATGCAGATCTCTCCAAGCCATATGTCATCACTTGTGATGCTTTAGCAGTAGCAGTTGGGGAAGTTCTGCTCCAGGAACATGATGGTTTAGAAAATCCAATTGCCTACTTCCCTTAGAAATTTTCCTCAACTGAGCAATCATAGGCCATTTACAATAAGAAATTGGCAGCCATAGCATGGGTGTTGACTCATTGGCAGTACCTGTTACAGAGTGCTAGCATGAGTTAACTGTGCGTATGGACCACCAAGCCCTTTTATATTTCTGCAAACCACAAAAATTGGCACACAGGCAGGCTTGTATCTATCAGGATTTATGCAGTTTCAATTCTAAATATGAATTCATGAAAGGTGCATTAAATGTGCTTCCCAACTTCCTTGGCCACAACCTGGCCCATTGCCTCACAGACTCAGAGGAAGTGGACCTGGTTACTGTGATCCCCACCACCCAAATTCTATCTATTGTCCCACCTGTGGTCGCCTCAGTAGAATTAACTCCTAATGCTCAGCTTATTTCGCAGGTTTTGGCAGCTCAGATGTCCTGCCCCAAAGGAGTGGAGTTACTCAATCAGTTATCCTTTCAAACCCACAAACATTTCCTGTATTCCTTGGTGAAGAGTATCATCTATTTTAGGTCATTGGGTTGGGTTCCTCCTCTCCTTAGAGCTGAGGTGTTTTGAGTGCATCATGACCCTCCCACAATCGGCCATCTGGGCAACAAGAAATGCATTGAATTGATCAAGCAGACTTATAACTGGGTGGGCTTAAATAAGGAAGTTCTGGCCTGGATCATCAATTGCATTACCTGTGCATGAGCTAAGTCAGACCGCTCTGGAAGAAATGGCCTCCTACACCCATTACAGCAGGTGAAGGGTCCATGGATTTTATTGTCAAACTCCACTGTTCTAATGGGTTTACGGCGGACATTGTGGTGGTTGATCACTTCACCAAATTTTTTCTATTTATTCCCTGTGCTTCTGCGATCATGTCTGAAGAAACCGCTCGTCTCTTCATACAGCATGTGTTCTCAATGTTAGGTCTTCTGCAGGAGATCATCAGTGACCGTGGGACCCAATTTACAGTGCAGTTCTAGAATGAGCTTTTATCCATCTTAAAAATCACCCCCTGCCATTCCACCACGTACCATCCCCAGTCTGACAGACAAACCAAGTGGGTTAACCAAATTTTGGAACAGTATTTGCGTTATTACATGGCGGCCGCACAAAATACCTGTGCTGATGACCTCCCTCTCACCCAATTTTCCTATAATAATGGAACTCACGCTTCTAAGGGGTTTTCTCCCTATGAAGCGACGTTGGGTTATAATCCCTCTTTTTCAGTTGGTCCCTGTCTGCGTCCAGAGGTTCCTGCTGCCACAGATCATGTTGAGCACATCCGGTCTACCCAGTCCTTAGTGTGGGAGTATCTCACAAAGACTATTGATGATTATAAATGGTTTGCGGATTGTAAACAACTTCCTGGTCATGATATCATGGTGGGCTCTCATGTTATGTTAAATACTTGCCATCTGCAGATGCAGGTACCTTCCCAGAAGTTTGCAAGCAAGTGTTTGGGTCCCCACCTGGTGGAGAAAGACTTAGGGAATGGCGCTTTCTGGTTAAAACTGCCAGTTCATTGGAAACAGCACCCCATCTTCCACGTGTCTCAGTTGTCCCCATTCAAGGCGATTGTTCCTGCCAAACATGAACCAATTGTGATAGAGGATGCAGAGGAAGCTGAGGTGGAAAACATCTTGGCATCCCACAAATCCTAGTGGTCAGTTCAGTATCTCATCACGTGGAAAGGGTATCCAGCTTATGAGAACAGTTGGGTCAAGGCTCGCAATTATGCTAATTGCATGGAACTGGTTGAGGCGTTCCATGAGTCTCATCCCAATGCTCCCCGTCCCCCCCCAAAAAAGTTGCAAAAGTAATGGTGATTAAATTGCCCAAAGCTCACAAAAATGTGGCCCCCGTGAAGTTCCCCAGCTGTGGCACCCTTCCTTTGGAAAAAGGAAAGGATAATGTAAGTCCAGGGGAACATCCCCTAAGCGTGGATCAGGCAATCTTCCCATTCCTGAATAAAAAGGGTCCAAAGAGGGCGGCTATACCCCTTGTTACCCAGGGTGACCTCACCCACATGGTAGATGAGCGCTAGGTAACAGCCCTCCCTCTTAGAAGTTCTCCCCAAGTACCTCACCTACCTTGGCCAAACTTGTCTATCAGATTAAGGAAATCTGCGCCAAGATCACTGAATCAAAGTTGAAGATTCTGAATGCTGATGGGATTTAAGCCTGTCAATCAGGAAATGCATACTCAAAAAGGGACAGATGTCGAATTATCAGCCAGAATCATGGACAGTTTTAACTCAGTCACCAATATGATCATCAAGACCAACCCCTCAAAATTATCAGGGATGATCCCCAATGTGCAGATGGTATCTTGGAAATAATTGCTGACAGTCTAAAACCCTTATTCAGCAAAATGGGAGTTTCAGCTGATGAAACTCATTTGACTGAACAAACAGCCCTGTGACTGAGCACAGGTGGGTTGGGCATCCTGAACCCATTCCCAACCAATTGGGACTGCCCCTATGTGGGGTGGCTTTGGGGAATTCCTGTGGCTCGTTGGGTCAGACGCCATCATGCTAACTGACAGAAATGCAGTTGAGCTTGGTTCAGGCGTTTGAGGTCAAACTGACAGTGACTCAGCCTGACGCTGAATCCTTTGATGTCAGTTCTGATTGAGATTATCTGCCCCATTCCCCAAAAAATTCACCAGATTAGGTAAATTGAAGGACCTGATCCCTGCTTGGACTCACTATAATTGAACACTATTTAATTGGTTGCCTTGCACTGAGAAAATTGTTGGATAATTTTCTTTCTTTATTTTCCCAATAAAAAAATCTTTTCCTCAATTTCAGTTTTTATGTTGAGAAATAAACCTCCTTTTTCGCCAGTATCCCAACACCTCTCAGGGTTGCTGGTCATGTTCATCTGGTATTTTACTAGGTCCCTAAACATGATTATGGATCATACACCTTTATTGGTGGAACTCCTTCTTAGTTTCATAACCATCATACTAGCAGCAGTGCCTCTGGCATTCTGGTTTGCCATTTAGGTGCTTCAGCACTCAGGCTGGCAGGTCAGTCTAAATTTAACCTGCTGTTTGTCTGACACATGGAACCTTAAATTGCCTGACACCTGGAACCTTAAATTTTTAAATATGTTGACTAATGGATGTCCCCAAGACTCCTTATTTGTTACTGTATCATGTTATGCATTCCATATTGGCTTGAGATCCCTCTGTTATGGTGCTAACCCACTTTCATTGTCACTTTTTAAAGGCAGTTACTAGTCTTCCAATACCCCGTTGCAGTGCCATCCCTAGCTTTAGTCATTTCCCAAGGACATACACTTTGATCCCTTGTCTGAGCCTGCTATCACCAACTTAATTAGTTACAGGTAATTCCCTTTTTTGGTTTGTGTATTTCACTTGGCTGAATGCGCCCTGGAAGAACTCAAATTTAAATTTAACTAAAATATTAAGGAATATTTGAAATAAAAAGTTTGAGAAGATGGATTTATTGGGTCGTTAGGGTGGCTCAACTATCCTTCATAATAAGTTTATTTTAAGTTTATAATCTCTAAAAAATATAGTAGGTAAAATAGTTAAACTATATCTGATAGATTGTACATGAGTGGTGGATTAATTTCCATATGGGCGTTGATATTCAGAAGGTATGATTTTTAAAAGTTTTAGCCAATGTTGTTATAAAGGTATGTCGATATAATGTGATTGAAAAATATTGGGTATCAAGATTATAAATAGATGTTAAAATGGTGCAAGGTATTTATAGTTAAGGTATATCATTTATGACAGTAGATCTTCAACCTGCCATCTTATCTGTAGGGCTACGGTTTATAATTTGGCGCTTTGATGAATTTCTAAACTATAATGTGAAACTAATTAAACTTCCCCCTTCATTGTATGTGACAGAGAGTAATTTAAAAGCTTCACTTCCTAAAATTTTATCAAAGCTGAGGAGGGTTTAAAGATCCATAATGGATACCAGCTATGATCTGATAGCATATGCTTTAACTTGGCCAGCCTCATCTTATATATCAATCCAAACACTTTTAATTGCTCACTACTATTTGCAATAGGGTATCCGCTTGCACGCCAACCCTAAACCCAGCCCTGTCTTCATATCAGGTTAGTATTGGGGTGCCGCGCTGCGTGAGTAGAGGTTGCATATTATCTTTCCCTTATGAAATCTTTCTCCTGATCCGCCTAACCTAAGAGTGGTAAGGTTGTTTATAGCATACTTTATAACCTTCAGATGGTATAATGGTCCTTACTTTTAACCTGAGGCTGAGCTAGGTCTAAAGGTTTAGACCAAGGATACTATATTTGCTACGATAGAGATGAAGGTAGGATTAATGAACGTGGTTACCCTCATCTTATGAGGTAGGATAAAAACTGAGGCCGACCATTATATCAATCAATTTAGATGATTCATGTTTACTGGGATGAAAGCTAGCATTAGCTGGGGATAGTTTGAACCTTGTCGCGCTTCGATGGTGTGATGCGATACCCCCCTGGTTAAATTTACTGAACTGGGTTTAGAGGAAGGATAGATTTTAAGGGTGGGTCAGGGGTAATGGCTGGAGCGTATGGGATCAATGGTTATTGATAAATCGTTTACTATGAGAACGTTGAGATAAATTGGTTTGATATAATGGTTATCCAACCTTATATAGTTAGTAGGGGAGGATATGTAACCTGATTTTGTTAAATTACGATTGTAACCTGATTTTGTTAAATTACGATGCCTAGAACTTGAATCTATGTAAAGATATGAGCGAGAGGTGATGGTTCGAGCTTGGTGCGGTTTATGATATAGGCTGGTATCGAGGGATTTAGCTTAAAGGGTTTAAAACTTTTGGGGGGTTGGTGTAAATTGTAGTGGGTTTAAAGATATGAACTTTATCTGATTTGTTTATGAATAATAAGCCATCGTTTGATGGTATAACTTACCATTAAAGCTAAAAATATAAAGTATCCGATTTCCTTAAAGAAGGTTGGATTAATTTTGATGTGAGCTCTTGGGTTCAACGTATACGTGGTTTAAGGCTAACGACCTTAAAAATAGACCAGTACTCTATCTATTTCATGATTTGATGATCAATTGATTAATGTTATAATCAGACGCTATTGATAATTGGTACAGGATATCTCTACTATATGAGTTTAAGGATTGTAAAGTTTGTATTTCCGATCGGTCTGATGCGTAAAAGTTGACTTTTGGGTTGGTTGATTTTAATAAAGCTGCGCGGAGGATGATAAATTACGAAAATATAGGATCCCCTTTTTGATAAGGTTGATTTGCCAATTAAAAAAGGAACGGCTGAATTAATCGATGCCAATTAAAAAAGGAACGGCTGATAATAATCGATGCCAATTAAAAAAGGAACGGCTGATAATAATCGATGCCAATTCACCTCGACCATGGCATTCTAACTGGCACATAATTAAAGTTAATGGCACTTAATCCTTAATCTTACAAGGTGGGTCGGAGTTTGGGTGCATGATTGTAGGGTTTGATGTGAATTTTTAAGTAATTTTAGGTAGTATATTTATAGAATGCTTTTAATAAGACACGTGGGTTAATATTGGGATGGGATTTTAAACTTTAGGGCCAAGGGGGAGGATGGCCTCCTGAGAAAATGAAGTGGAGGGAATTCGATCCTAGACTGGTCAATGTTGACCCAGTTGACGAGGGAACCACGCTTCCCATCAATGGAGGGGAATGAGTAATCGGTGAGGACTGGAGGAGGGCGCCTCGGTGGAGGAGGAATGGAACCACGGCGTTCCTCCTGCGACGAGCGCAGACTCTCGAGGATGAGTTGCTTATCGACGTAGGAACAGCTGATGCGATAGACGAGCATGGCGTATCCCCCCAACCCCAACCCAGAAATGGAAGCCAAAAACCACAACTTAAAGTAGATCATTGGGGCTAGGATGGCCGCTTGGATCAACGCCATCAAAACGGTAAGCGATACCAGTTTAAGGTGGATGGTCCGCCTACGTTTGGCACAGTACTGGTCCAAATTATCCGCCAGCCCCAACGTCGCCAGCCTTTGATCGGCCACCGCCAGCGCCAGCTTCTTATTTTCAATCATCCGATCGACCATTGCAAGAACCTTCCTTCCACTATCCTTATAAGCTCATCACTTTATATATTTAATTTCAACCAATCATATCCTTCCCATAAAATAAGATTCCTAATGCGCAAACCCCATCCTCATCGATTAAGGTTGGTCCCCATTTACCCCTCAATTTATCAACTTCGGAATCAACTTTCGAATTCGAATAAAGTAACCCCAACTCATTATCCCCCACTCTACCCCAATTTAATCCCAGAATGAGAACCTGCCTAAACACATTTCGTCTCCAATCGTAATTAACGGAACGTATAACCTTTACTTCGCTAAAACATCCCACTAACATGGGGTATCAATTAACCAACTCAATTATAAATATGGATCCATCCTCCCTAAAGCCTAACCAATCTCACCCCGTTCTTAACCTACCAAGTTAGTACCCAACTACTAATTTATTGAGGGGATCGGAACCATCTATCCAAGCGCTTGATGAGGGGAGGTCAATTACCCATATCGATCATCCGGCTTTTCTTCTTTACCAACCCGGTATCATGAACCTACCAATCTGGGCCCATTTCAATCTCACCGTTTCACTCATAACTATTTTATCATTAAAATCTCGCACGTGATATTTATCCTTCATTTATCACTCTGAAGATAAAACCCGTATAAACAGCAATATTCGGGCCACTAAATAGATAAGGTTTCATCCATCTCGGTTATTCCGATATTATAATGGATCATGATTTTGTTAGGGTTTAGGCATCTAGGGAATTGGACCAGAGTACGCTGCAGAACCAAGAATTATTAATTTTGGTTGGGTTTGGTATTCCAATCTATTCGATGGGCTGCTCGGTTTACTAGTCATGGTTTATTTGGTGAATATTCCAACTCTATGAAACCGGTTAAAGCCCCTAACCTTCGGTTTTTTGGCTTGACTTAACCAATCATCACTCATCTGTACAAATTTACTTGGATTGGTCATCCTCTATTTAAAAGTTAAGTTTAACTTGTTAAAATATAGTTTATACAGGCTACCAATTAATATGATGATGGGATTCGATACTCCCTAGTTATCTGCATAGTTGATGTAGTAATTTTAAAAAAAACCAAGCTAGTTACTCAGCTACCTTTAAATTTATAGGATAGTCTTTATCAAAATTACTTATAACTAGACTGTAGGATAAAAACTTAATTGGCCTCGGGTGTTTGAAAGGTTGATGGAAAGCCAAACAGTGTTGCTCTTATAGGTGAACCCCATTGATATCCCCCTTATACTGATATCTGAACGTTGCTCATATAGGCTTATAGTGTCATTTTTGACTTCATAGTAGATTAGGAGAATGATAATTCACTTATAATAACTGTAACATGTTTAATGACATGCTATAGTGAGCAAATTTGCTCCAATTAAACTAATGCCATTAAAGTTTACTTTATCAGTATAATAGTTTATAGTTTTTCATTTAATCAATAATTATATAATAATTTAATCAACATTATATAGGTTTACTCCACCTTATTTTAAAAACTTTATTTTCCACTTGGCATGAAATTCCAAGCATTTTACCAGAATTAGATAAAAACTCTGAACTCCAACCAACCCATTCAACCTCAAATCTACTCAGATCCCCCTCCACTCTCCAGGGTGGGGTAGTGATCTTACCCCTAGCAATTCTATCTTGTGGAAAATATTTTTGGACTAATTTATCAAGTCCTCCAAAATCCTCAGGATGATCTTTTCCTCCCAAGGCTCCTGATATTCACCGCACATGTTCCCAGGTGGTGCTTTAAAGACTGCTGGTGCCCTCCCAGAGCAACATGCATTTTAGCCTTTATGGCAAATATAGAAAATTGTTCCTGATACTAAAAACTATAATTAGATTATCACAGGAGTTGATTTAACCTACTAGCTTTATTGGCTTCTACCCTGTTGATATTGATGCAGGGGTGTCCTATCTCAAATGCACAGGTTAGTAACCACACATTAACAAGGAGCTGTATGAAGACAGCCTCCTTGAAAACCACTAAGGTAAAAAAACCTTATTTGATGCAAGTAGGGTTTAATTAAAACTTCAAAGAACTTGTACCTTAGAATTAACTACTGAAAGTGGCTTCATGTCTTCACAGGAAGTTTTCTTCTAGTGGTAGGCTTTACCACCCACCAACATCAAACATATCTCCCTAACAACAGTATCTCCTTACAATAATATCCGCTCATCCCTCATCCCTATTGGTACAATTATATGACATTGGAACAGCTTTAAAATTTTATGTGATCATATAATGAAGAAATACAGGCTGCTAACATAAAATCTTTGGGATAATCTCCACTATAACATTAGCCAACCTATTACAATGAGGGCTCAGGTGAGAAGACTGAGTTGAATGGTAAGCATATTTAATGACAAGTTTTACACCAGCCTGGGGTAAAATAATGGATAGTAGATGATAACTTATGGGTGATATGGTACCAAGGCCCCAGCCCAAGGTGATTTAAATATTGAGGGATCAGTTGCACACTTGGGGATTAAAAATTTGATATTACACCATATTTGCCAATCATCTAAAATAAGCTGATAGGCCTGCCTAAATAGGAAATAGGCCAGGTAGCGCCACTCAGCTTTATTCCCCTGGCAACAAGCTGAGGGTAAATGACACCATGCAACGTGATTTACAATGTTTCAGTAGTCTTTGGTGTTCCCAAAGCTTTCTTTCTTGCTGATCCCAGATCTGCAATCCATCTCTTTCTTTCACCTAAAATTTTTACAAATTGAATAGATGCATCTTTTATTTACATATAAGTTTAGCAATTTAAATTTTGTTGCAGGGAGTAAAATTTTACTTTGGTAAGTGGGATTAGTTGGCCACACTTGTTACACCTTGTTCAATGAAGCAATTTACTGTTACCCACTCTGCACATCAAACTCAGTTTGATGAAACGATTCTTTTAGCTCTTTATAAAAGATAGGCTGTTTCCAGAACTTGGTAACAAGATTTCTATAAAGTTCAGATGCTAAACTTGATGAAGGGATCTTCATAGACCACCAATAAGAAAGTTAATCAAAGAAATTTTAATAAATGCAATGAATCCAGTGTAAAAATGGGCCCAGGTTTCATTTAAAAGATTTGCTGTCAACGTTTTGCAACCACAGACATCCAGGTACAGAACCATGGTTAAAAGAAGGTTGCATATTTAAATAAAATTGAGATATACATGAGTGTAAAGTTTCACTTCCTACACTCACATGTAAAATTTTCCCTGTGAACCTGTAAGTCCAGGGGAACGTCCCTTGTGCATAGATCAGGTGCTCTTTCCGTTTCTGAATAAAAAGAGGCTGAAGAGGGTGGCTGTACCCCTCATCTCCCAGGGCGACCTCACCATGTGATAGATGAGCGCTGGGTAACAGCCCTCACTCTTTGGATCCCTCCCCCAGTACCCTCGCTCACCTCAGATAAACTGGTCATCTGGATTAAAGAAATCTGTGCTGAGATCACCAAACTAATGTTGAAGAATTTGAGACCAACGGGATCAAAGCCAGATAATTGGAAAATGCATGCCATAAAGGGGACAAATGTCAAATTACTAGCCAGAATTGTGGATGGTTTTGACTCAGTCTTCAATATGATTGTCAATGCCAGCCCCCTTCAAAATTGTCAGGAATGATCCTCAATGTGCCAATAGTATCTTCAAAAACCATCGCCAATAGTTCAAAACCCTTATCCAGCAAATTAGGAGTTGCAGCCAATGAAACTCATTTAAACAAATTAATGGCCCAGCGACTGGGCACAGGTGGGTTGGGCATCCTAAACCCATTTTCAACCAATTGGGAATGCCCCTATGTGGGGTGGCTTTGGGGAATTCATTTGGCTCGTTGGGCCAGATGCCATCACACTGACTGATGTAAATGCAGTTGAGCTTTGGTTCAGGCATTTGAGGTCAAACTGACAGTGACTCAGCATGCCACCGAATCCTTCAATGTCAGTTCTATTTGAGATTATCTGCCCCATTCCCCAAAAAATTCGCCAGGTTAGGTGAACTTGAGGGACCTGATCCCTTCTTGGACTCACCACAATCAAACACTATTTAATTAATTTCCTGGAATTAAGAAAATTGTTGGTCAATTTTCTTCCTTTATTTTTTATTGAAAACCCCTCTCCATAACTCTAGTTTTTTCTTTATGTTGAAAAATAAACTGCTTTTTAAGCTGGAATTCCAACACCCCTCAGGGGTTATGGCCAAATTCATCTGGTATTTAATTTTTCGTCTTATGAGATTATGGCTCATCAGCAATTATTGGCGGAACTCCTTTCAAGTTTCATAACCGTTGTACCAGAAGCAGTGCCTTTGGCATTCAGGTTTGCTGATTGGGTGCTTCAGCACCTAGGCTGGCAGGACATTCTAATTATAACTTGCTGTTTGCCTGACATAATTGACCAACCATTATTCCTAACCATTTCCACCTATCTCATAGATATTGGCGCAGCAATGGTCCCTTCTTTTCAACTGACCCAGGTTGTGAAGAAATTTTACTCAGGCCATGTTGGCCTTAACCATTCAAAATTTCCAATCAACATTCCATAGTTGCCATAGCTATTGTGCCCATGTCAGTATGTTCTGACTATCTGACTTGTGAAGGGCTTACTCGCACTGTGAATTTAGTGTTTTCCCCCAACTCTACTACCATCTCTTCAGTATCTCTGGATTCAACTACAGCTACCAATAAAGAGAACCTCACTTACTTCCTACTACCTATGAAGATTAGTGTTGGGCTCATCACGTTCCCTTTGGGGCTTTGGTGGATACTGGAGCTGCGGGAAATTTTATGAGAGTGGAACTAGTCCAACAACTGAAGCTTGATCTGGATATAGGTCCTTCAGTGATGGTTGCTTCTTCAACCTCCCAGACCTCATATTTAGTCCGTTGGCCAGTTTTGTTCTCAGTACATCAGTTCAGCTTTTGTGATCAGTTTTCAGCAATGGAAAACTTGGTGTTTCCAATTATCTTGGGGGTTGGATGGTGGTGCCAGCATGTTAAGATTCATCTGGAGTCAAATATGTTGGTATTCACCAATGACCAAACAGAGGGAGAGTTTCCCTTAGTTAATACCCTCAAGAAAACATAAGGCTGTGGTTCCATCACTTCCCTCATTTCCCCTTTGGGACTTCCATCTGATTTTCCCAAAGTATTGATGCATTATCAAAGTATCTTTAATTTTAAGAAGGCGGACCGTCTTCCCCCTCACATGAAATTCTATTTAGGATTCTGAACAATGGTACAATTGGTGAACATCAACTGCCCTTTGCACCCTCACACGGCAGAAGAGGAGGCTGCTCTTAACACCTGGTTAGATGATATGCTCAAGGAAGGATGGTTGTTTAAAAAGACGTCACCAATTGCCTCCCCATCGTTTTTGCCAATAAGGCCGATGGTTCTCTCTGTACCTGTGTGGATTATGGTTTCCTAAATAAAATTACAGTGAGCTATCCCTATCCATTATCACTTGAGCAGACTATCAGTTAAGCAATTGCAAAGTCTCTCATGTTCTCCAAGCTTGATCTCATCAATGCTTTTAACCAAATAAAGGGCAATGGAAGGTCAAGAATGGGTTACTGCAATTCATACCAATCAAGGTATCTTTCAGTTCCACATAATGCCGTTCAGGCTGAAACATGCACCAGCCACCTTTCAAAGAATATTTGATAGTGTTCTGGGTGATCTCGTGTTTACATGAGCAGTTGCATATATTTATGACATCTTATTCATTCACCAACTCCTGAACAACACGCTAAAGACTTAGAAGCAGTCATGGCAGCTTTGCACAAGGCAGGCCTGTTTGTCAAGCCTTCAAAATGTGAGTTTTATAAGGAGGAAGTTACCCTTCTTGGGAACTTGGTATTAAAAGATGGTTATGTGATTCTGCCCAATAAGTTAGATGCCATCCACAAGTGGTTGACTCCAACAACCCAGAAACAATTATGGAGTTTCTTGGGCACCATTATTTTCCTAAAAAAAATTTCTCCATCCCTTTTCCAGTTGGCTGCTCTGCTCCACCCCTTACAGGTAAGAATGTGCCTTTCTGTTAAACCCCCAAATGCCAGCAGGCATTTGAGTCAATTAAAGAAGTATTCTTATCACCACCTATTCTAAAACACATGGACCCCTCCATACTGTATATCGTTGCTTGTGATGCTTCAGCATTAGAAATTGGGTCAGTACTGATTATTGGGATTTTTGCCCATATTCACAGCCTGCTAGATTACCTGGTATTGCTAGGGGAAAATTCCCTAAGGCAAAGTGAATCAGAAATTGGTTGGCCTGAGTTTTGGAGTAACTACCTGGGGGATTTTGGGATATTTGCCTGGTTGTATCCATTGGGGATCGATCTGGATGGATACTTAAAATCTCATTAGGTGGGGTTACTGACAAAATAGGGGCATCTGATAGTGATTAACTATCAGGTGTACTGATTGGGATCAGTTGAGTTTCATCACTGACTGATTGGGAATGAATAGCAAGTTGCAAGGCGAGTGATGCCACCTACAACTAGCAAATTGATTGGTTGTGAATGACCTACCTTAATGGGTAAAAAGTTCCGTTACCTAAGCAGGTCGCTAGCCAAATATGGTTGGTTTGCTTGGATCAAGAGGAAAACGTTAGGGACACGTTTTCTGACTCTTTCCGTTTTAGGTCTTGAGGATGTCCAACGATGGAATCCTAACCAGGATAGGGAAGACTATTGCTGCTGAGACAAGGATGGGTGATTCAATGGCAACGGCTGCCATTTCATTGAAGAGGTGTCAATTGAGGGTTAGACAGCCAAATTCCTCACTATATATATTCCCTAGGGTTCATAAAATAAAAAAACAGTCAGATAACAGTTAATTAGATAATAAGAGTTATTTAGTTCTAAGTTATCCATTCAGTAAGTAGATAAACTATCATCAGCTTCCATTGTGCTGTTCTGTCTCAAGGATATTATTGCTGTGTGCAATAATTGGAAGACTCTTAGAGAGAAGAGTAAAGATCCAAGCGGGGATCTAGAGAAGAATGAGTCACAATTGGGATAGCTGCTGACTGTGTGTTGGGCCAAAAAGACTGTCACCAGGGCATCTCAGTGAAGATTGGGTGGACAAGAGGAAGGGAAAAAATCTCTACGAGTACAACATTATGAGTATTAATTGGGAATACTGGCCAAGCGTTGGGCCAAAATATGGTTCTGACTCAACTATGATAATATTCTCCATACTATTATCAATTAATAATTCATTCTACTATACAATGTAATGAAGTGCATGAGGAAACCTAACCCATTCAGTAAAAAGGTTACTAAGTTGCTTGCCAATAACAACCAAAGTAAATTATTTACAAGTTGGTGCTCAATACAGGGGAGTTGAGTTGAAGAATCTATAAGAATGTCATAAAAAGACAAGATACGCAAACTGTGGATTGAGTTAGCCACTGTAAACTAGAATGCTCTAAAATCAGTGAACCATCGGGAGTTTGTTGCCTTGGAAGAACAAGTCGCTAAGGTGGAGAAAGGAATAGAGAGTGTAGCAAGCTTTGGGAATGAGTTACTTGGGAAAGTAACTTCATTGAAGAAAAAAGAAGGGGACCTCATTTGAGAGGCCTTTATACCTGAAAATGGAGCAAGAAGCAGATCATGTTCATTTAAAAAATTTTGGAGCAGATATAGAAAGATTAATAAAGCAAGTGGAGGAACTTAAAGCTCACAAATGTGCTTGTGAGTTTGATATGGCAAGCGATGATGAAGAAAGAAGTCCTCACATAATACTTGGGAAGTCAAATACCTTAAGGACCATACTTCCAGGATCGCAGATGATAGTTGACATGGGGTTGACATTGGAGATTCCTGAGCTGTTGTATGGGGAGGTTGGAAGCCCCTGGAAGAAGTCCAGAGTGGAGCCATGGGTGGCTCCTTGGATAATAATGCCAAGCCATGGAGAAATTTGAGTTCTCCTGGAAAATTTGAGTGAAAAATTAATGAAGATCAAGAGGAATTATATCATCGCATTTGTTTATCTGATCCCAATTGCTAAATTGAGGAGATTCCACAATTTTGGGACTCTTGATGAAATGGGATTACTGGCTGGGGTAACCAAAAGCATCAGCCTATTGGTTGATTGAGAGCATCTCGCTGATCTGTTAGAAGGTCAGCAAGAGGAGGTGCTCAAACTATTTGAAAAGTATCAAGAAGTGTTTTCTCAGGATAACCACAATTTGAAATGCGCATGAGATGTGATCCGTAAGGTCAACACTGGGGAAAATTTGCTGATCAGAATGAGACCAGTCTGATGATAAAAAGCTGCTGAAGCGGAAGTGGAAGATGAAATCAGCAAACTAGTGAAGCATGGGCTTCTAGTTCCATCATCAAATCTCTGGGCGAGTCTGATTTTGATTGTGAAGAAGAATAATAGATCCAACCAGGTGGTGATTGACTACCAAAGGCTAAATAAAATTATGAAGAAGGATTTTTATCCCCTACCAAGGATTGACAATGTGCTAGATCATTTAGGAGAAGTGAAGTATTTCTCCATGATGGATCTGATCTCAGGATATTGGCAGATTGACTTGCTAAAGGAAGACCAGGAAAAATGCGCAATTATTACCGCGCAGGGGCTATACCAACCAACGAGGATGCCCCAGAGTCTATGCAATGCGCCTGCAACGTTTCAGAGGGCCATGGATGCGAAATTAAGCGACTTGAAGTTGTCATGCGTCCTGGTATATCTGGATGATATAAACGTGTTCAGTAAGACATTTACTGATCACCTACATCACTTGAAAGAAGTATTCAAGCGACTGTCTGAAGCTAACCTGAAGATCAAGCCAAGGAAATGCCACTTCTTTAAGAAAGAGTTGAACTATCTGTGATTTGTAATCAACTCAAGTGAATTCCAGCCGCAAACCAAGAAGATATCTGCCATAGAATGGATGGCTGTACCAAAGAGTGTCCAAGACATCAAAGTGTTCCTTGGGATGGTCGGATACTACAGAAGATTTATTAGGGACTTTGCCTGAATAGCTGAGCCATTATTCCATTTATTAAAGGATCCAAAAAAGGGTTCATATGGAATGAAGATGCCAGGACTCCTTCAATGAGGTACGCTGATATTTGATAGATTCACTGATTTTAGTTATCCTAATATTGATTGGGAGTTTATTATTCAAACTGATGCTTCATTGATGGCGATTTACGCCATACTGAGCCAAGTAGACATTATTGGGGATGAACATCTGGTGGAATATGTGAGCTGGACACTCTCAGCCGCTGAGAGAAACTACACTATGACTGAGCGGGAATGCCTTGTGGTCATTTACGCATGCAAGCAGTTTTGGTTTACATCCATGGAACACACTTTAAGGTGGTAACAGATCACTCTTCGCTGCGTTGGCTGCACAATTTAAGAGAGCCAGAAGGATGACTGGCCTGATGGGCACTTAAGCTCCAGGCTTATGATTATAAGATCGTCCACCAAGTGGGAGCTTCTCACCAGAACGCGGATGGCTTATTGTGGTTGCTAATGGCAG
>JAKSZP010007034.1:0-73482 GCA_022478985.1 Massospora cicadina | reverse complement strand
GAGTCCATCATCAAGGGTAACTTGGCGCTAGTAGACTTGAGTGTCTTGGTCTGGAGGGGACCTAAACGGCCCAAGAAAGCACCTGGGATTTGGGTAAGTAGTGATAATAGGTAGTGGCCCACATAGTTGGAGACATCCCTGAAGAGGTCCACAACCAAGTTCGCCCAAGGAACCATTGTAAAATGTAAAAATAATGGGTAAAATTTATTTTATGAAAGTCGACCAACAATGAATATTGGTTGCAAAAACATATTAAAAGTGGGCTGAGGAAATTCAGGTTCTGCGGAAGTGCGCCCAAGCCTTGACGCTCCAATAAACAGATGCTTCCGTCCGTTTTAGTAAAGTACACCAAAAGTGCCTTCACTTGAGTAATCAATTGAAGCCATATTTTACCTGAGCTTAAAATTTCATAGCTTGAGCGGGACTCAAACCCTTGCTCTCCAATCAACCGAATCAAACCATCTTTGTTTATAATGTAAATCGTTTGTTTTAGTGCCTAAGCTGAGATAAGAGGCTGGGCGCTTAGCACCCCATTAGTATCAACCTGGACATGCTTGGCTTGCACCCAGCGTTGATCTAAGGTGTATTTCAGGTTAGGAAGAGCCTGAAGTTTTACCGTCTGGGCCTCCTGTCACCCAGCCTTGTCTTTAGCATCAGTTCCTACTATAAAGTCATCCAACCATGACAATAAGCAGGACCTAAAATTCCCAGATAAGGTAGTAACTCCTTGGAAGATGGGTTGTCTAGGCCTCAGATTTTCAGCAGGTATCTGGAAGGGATGTTAACCTGAACAAGAGCTTGGCAATGACTTAGGACCTTGTAGATATAGTAGTCGACCTAGGTAAGTATATTGGCACGCCTTCTTGTCCATCAACAACAGGTGGGGCAGCAATACCTAATAACCCCTTACATGATATTCAAGTAAAATGATTCAGCCCTCACTCTCTAGTAGGCAAGCTTGGGCCTTGACGTCCATCTTATAGTCACAGGAAGTTTCAAATATTAAAAGGACCCAATGCCCCAGTAGAGATATAATCTGTCATCATGATGTACTACCTCTGAGTAGTTTTAAAAAACTGAGTTTCAAAAATAAGGTCATAGATCAGGTTATCCAGCGTGACAGCAGAAGTAGTTACAGAGAGCTTCCCAAATCAGATAGGTATGAAAGTTTAGGCCCCAATAGATTAGGTACATAGTAGGCCAGCTGTACCATACTTCATATATTGTGGCAAGTCTAAAGCGTTTTGATGCTCTTGTTAGACAATTACAGATCTGGCATTGTAAAAATAGTTTAATGGATGAAAATAATAATAAAATTGGCCAAAAGACCCTGGTTGATTCCCGGTAAAACCCCTTAAATCAGGGTAACACTTCTATCAATACTCGAGCCAAAACCATGAGTTCAGGCAATCAGATTAAACCAAATCGCCAGCCAAAAATGGGGAGCCCTTATGAAGTCCCTCCATTTCTCACAACAAAATTAGTACCGCCAACACTGTGGAGAATGGCCACTTTTATAGGGTTGGAAGGGATCCTGCAAGGTAAAAATATTTTCATGTCCAATTGTTGTTTAAATATTAAATTGCTACCCCACAGTCATCCTACCAACCATTGACTTATATTGGCTGTTTTGCAAAGTGAGGCGATTTTTCCGAGATCCAATAGGTCAAATCACAATATTTCCTAATTTGGACTTTACTAAGCAATCCAAACTTTGAGCCTCAACATCTTAAATACTAAGTATTGACTTATTTAGTGGGTACACTTTTTATTCCCTACTTGCAACTAATAAAAAGTACCTTAAAAAACCCAGTTTTTAAATGTTATTAGTATTTGATTAGTTTAAAATAAGTGGTGTCCTTCCCCTATTGTTGGAGTTTAAACACAAAAAGCGCCAGAGAGCTCAAGTAAATCCTAAAATTCAACAAATGATGCTCACTATAGTGACAACCTGTACACCACAAAATTCTTGTTTGATAATGATAACTGTTTCCAAACCAAGGCTAGCTGCTTTAGAACAACAGCTAGCCAGTGCTTTGTCTCACCTCAAAAGGCTTGAGAAGTACGCTTCACAAGGCCCTTATGGGCCCTCCCTATTATTCTCAAACCTCCGTTCAGAAACAAGTTCACATCTGGTGAGGGCATTATTGCCTCCTTCCTGTTTGTTTATGAATCACTGATGGAAAGAGCGACTGACTATCAAAAAACCAAGTCATTTTTCTTGCTTGAGTCGCATGGCTCAAGTGATAATAGTTCCCCATATGACCAACCTTAGCACCTGAGCAGAGGTTAAACAAACGCTTATTGATGAATTTGGCTCCATACAGAGTTTACAATGGCGAAAACAGGCCTTTATGTGCCTTAATCTTCAAGAGAAATAATTGATCCCATTTTTTATTGAGCGTTTTTACAGTGAAGCTCAACCTCTGTTGCTGGCAAACATGCTACCTCTAGATGACGCCATTGCTGCTATTTTGGCTGGTTTAACGCATCATCCCTCTTTGGCGCTGCATATCACTTCATTCAGATGCACCTTCAAAAATGCACGAGATATCAAAGAAGCTCTGCTAGTGGTGGCTAACCTATATGAACTGACTCTACGCATGGAGCTTTAAGGCAAGCATCTATTTAGACCACTATAGCATCTACCGCGGTCATATACCCTTGGAAACTTGCTCCTGAGGAGTTACCATCCCAAAAAGCTTCTTCATATCATGTAGACAGCCAGCGGATAATAGCCATGATGGGCAGTGCTCCCCTTCATCTTCCACTCAAAAAAGCCAGTTGGTGAAGGCTGTCGTCCCTTTATCTTGCCACCAAGATCATCTTTTGTTAGCCAATGAGCCACTTTAAGTGGTTTCAAAGCTGGCTCCTAAGCCAATCGCCCCACTCACAATGGGTTAAAAGACAAGGTCACAAATGCTAAACCGCCTGTTTCCCAAAAGAACATAGCTGCTGATTGACCCAAAGCTGGCATAGTTAAAGCATCCCCCTCCACGACAATATTTTCTTGGCCAACTCCAATATGAAACCTGCTTCTATGGGGCAACCCAAGCCAGTTAACAAAAAGCCTACTCCAAAAGTCATTAAAGATAAAACACCTGCTCCCATGATCAAACTGGTAGCAGACCTTCCACTGTCATTCCCTGCCCTAAAGAAGGACCAGTAAAGCAAGGGTGTCAACTAACAATCTTGACATGCCAAAGGTCACCCTCTCACCTCTGCCCCTGCATTGAAATACTTCTTCTCCTCAAGTGGCCCCAAAAGTCGGTGCATCTCCAGTGCTCCCTTCAAAAACCAAAAGGGTATATGAGCGCCAAAAGGCCCTCCCATGTTAAGAGAACAAGCGGGTTTCTCAGCCCCCTCATAGCAACTCGTTGAGGTGCATTGACAATCCCTCTGATGACAAGTCTGAATGGGATGGTGAAGACAGGGGCTATTATGTCTTGGGAGCCCCAATAAAAGTGCAGATTCCGGATAGGTTAAAGTCCTGAAAGAATAGGTATAGCTATGATACCACAATAAACTTACTCCAGAAGTTGTAGATGTTTTCAGAGGTGAAAGATACCGCAAGTGATGCTGACTAACTTATTGGTACAGTGATACGATCTACACATCAGGTTAATACCCTACAATCTATTAAAATAATACCCTGAATTGGCTCAACTCCTTGCCACTACTCTCTAATTAAAGAAGGTTCTCGCCCTCCCCCTTCTTTTGGTAGCACAATAACCAAGGTAGATGTTGTCATCAATAAGGTGCGAGTTCTAGCCATCCTTGATAAGAATGCTCCAGTGAACGTGGCCTCTTCAAAGCTCATCAACAAAATGAAGTTAGCGCATGATTTGAACTATCTTTAATAGTTTGGAACTGCAGGGCCCAACAACACGAGATATTGGAGTCTACTATTCTCTGCCTAAACAGATTGGGAAACTCATACTGTCTGCCCTCACTGTGGCATTAAACAATAATGCATACGACCTATTCATTGGCACTTAATCCATTATTGAGTATGACGGAATCATTAATACGAAAAAGGGATTCCTCTCCCTTCTAAATTATGATATTACCCTGATCTTTACAAACAATGAGCCCAAGAAAAAAGAATACTCATGCATTGTTCTGTACCCTACTCTGCCCTCATTCTTATTTATAACACATCAGACAGAAACAAAAGAGCTTCCTGACTCAGTGAATGCTTCAGAGGTCATTACATTGTATGCATCAGAAGATGTAGTAATCAAAGCGGGTGAATAAAAGGTGATAGACACCAAAATTACTATGCAAATACCCCACAACTGCATTCTGCACTTAACAAGCACTGATAGGTATGTCCTTTGGAACCCCAGGTGTTGCCAGATATCCTAGACCCAGCTTATCAGCGAGCAAACAATCTCCTGTTGGGGAATCTCACCAACAAGGACATGGTCGTTAAGAAGCATCAGGAGATCGAAAGAGACCTTCTGGTACCTATTGAGGACATTAAACAAGTTCACTGTATTGTGTATATGGCGGATATGGGTCTACCTACTGATCAATCGTTATGCGCTCTTCCCACTGTCCATATCTCTGATAATCTAACCCCTGCAGAGTTTAATAAAGTTCATAGTTTACTGGAGTCCTATAGCGATATTTTCTGAAAATCCAATACTGACTATGGGCACATGAAGGTTTGGACTCACACTATTGATGTTGGGTATGCTCGACCCATTTGATTCAAGCCCTACCACAAATTAAAAGTTGAGGGGCTACAGATGTGGACGGAGCTCAAACGATTGTTTGACGCTGGGTTATTGGTGCCTTCAAAAAGCCCTTGGTCGTCCCCTCTCCTACTAATAAAGAAGAAAAACGGAGGTTGTTGAATTTCAGGCCTAACTAATTGGGCTAATTCTTCTTCAGAGATAAGTTGGAGTTTCAAGCGTCTATTGTATGGAGGTAATAGACCAGATGGTGACAATAGTTAAGATATAACCCTTGATAATAACACTTAAGGCCGTATTCTTCTGTCATTACTTAGACGATTGAACGCTGCCATGATCCTTCTGATCTAAAGTAAATTCTCGACTTGATACAATATAAAGTATTAAATACAAAAAGCTTATAGATTAAACTATAAACTTGTGGTAATAGTTGATTGTTGCTAATTAGTATCAACTTGGAGATAATTTATATGGCTTGATGTTCACCACATCTTATCCATGACGCCTCATTTTCAATGGCACTTGGCCAGATTAACATAAATAGGTTTGTTTGAGGGTCTGCAATCCTTTCAACTCAGGACTTCTCAAACACCTCAGGGTCGATCTCAAACTCATAATTATTCTCAATACAGCGTTTCTAATGCTATTGCAATTGCTGAACTGATGCTCTTCTCAGGAAATTGGAAGCACATACCAGGGCAGTTTGTACCACTAATTATTAATTAATTTGATTTTAAACTCAAGTGACATTAAAAACTAATTTTGACATAGACCAACAAAGCCCACATGCCTAAGCCATCAAGTCAACTATTATTATTAAGTCTGACTAAACCAACAATGCCATTAAGCCCATGTCATCATAGTCAAATATTAATAAAAGGAATAACTAGGCCACAAATCCCAAACTTGGATATACTTAGGATATTTTTGGTAGTAAACACTGATAATTTCGATATGATACATAATAAATTAGCATCAGCTAATACTATTATTTCTCCTATCAAATTATCTGATGATTTAGGTTCAGTAAACCATTCAACAGAGGTTATTGGGTAATTATGGCTACCATAAGCTGAATAACCTCACCAAGAAGGACAGCTAACCGATCCCCAAATTGATGACGCTTTGGCGCAACTCTCTGGGCCAAAGTTCTTCTCTGCCATGAACTTGGATAGTGGATACTGGAAAATGGACCTTTCTCCATAGGACCAGGAGAAGTGCGCCCTTATCTGTAGCGAGAACCTTATCCAGCCCACTCAGCTAATCCATGGCTATGCAATGCGCCTGCCACATTTCAGTGGGCGATGGATCATATTCTCCAGGATCTCAAGCTGAGCTTTGTGATTGTCTATCTCAATGACATCACAGTTTTTTCCAAGACCTTTAACAAGCACCTCTCTCACAAGAAGGAAGCGTTTCAATGGTTGCGGGCATCCAACATCAAGCTGAAGCCCCTCAAAATGTACTATCTTTCAAAAGAAGTTGGATTTCCTCAGGCATGCTATATCTCAAGATAGGATACACTCCTTCAAGATAAGGTGGAAGCGATATCTAAAATGCCTGAGCTCAAAACCCTTCTCAAGATACATGTATTTTTGGGAATGATGGGGTAATACCATAAATTAATCCCCAAGTTCGCCCAGCTTAGTGAGCCCCTCATACGTCTCTTGGCTAAGAACACTCCGTTCCATTGGAGTGCTGAACAAATGGCCTCTTTGAGACCCTGAAGGAAATATTACAAAAAGCCTATCCTTCATCACCCTGACTATGACAAGACTCTAACGTTGTTCACATATGCTTATGATTACGCAGTTGGAGCTATCTTGGCTCAGTTGTTTGAAAATGGGGCCTATAATCCTGTGTCTTAACTCATTAAGATGCTATTTAAAGCTGAGCGCAACTACAGCGTCACTGAAAAGGATTGTCTTGATGTCTTACTTATTGTCAAATACAATCGCCTTTTTTATATGGTACTTCATTTAAAGTGATTTCTAACCACGCATCTTTGAAGTGGTTACAAAATTTGAAGGATTCCACTGGGTGGTTAGCTTACTAGGCTCTTAAGCTCCAGCACTATGATATGACTATTGAGCATTAAGCTGGGTTGATCCATATGAACGTTGATGTGTTGATGTGGCCACCTATCCTACACCTTGACAATAGTGAAGCAGATATATTGTATGACCTTCTCATGACTCCTGATGCATGGGCTGATGAAGATAAACCAGTACAAAAGATGTTAGAACGGCAATCCCGCAACACCAAGGTAGAAAGTGGGAAGTTATATGAGAAAGTAGTAGTAAATTGTTGCCCTATCTCTGGCCAACTGAGCGAGTACCTGTGGTCATGGAGTATCACACTATCATGGGCCATGGCGGAGTACAAAAACCCTATGAGCGGATTAAAGAGCAGTATTACTGGGAAGGAATCAGTGGGAACATAGCTGAAGTTTTGGATGCCTGTCTGCCATGTAAAAAGCAATAAAGCTATAAGACCCGTTTTAGTAAGCTTACTACGCCCCAAAAATCCTTCAACATATTAAGCTTTGACGTGGTAGGGCCTCTACCTCAAACCACTGGTGGCAATCGTTATATCCTGGTCAGAATTGATCATTATACCAAATGGGTTGAAGCTGTTGCTCTCCCCGCTCAGACAGCTAAAGCCACTGCTACCTTTTTTTATCTTTTATCTTCACGTGGCATGGCTGCCCCAAGTCCTCCTTTGTGACAATGGGAAAAACTTCACCTCCAGAGAGGTAAAGCTCCTTGCCACTTCTATAGGAACACAAAAGCTAATCTCAGATCCTACAATCCATCTGCAAATGGGGCCGTAGAAAGAGTTAAAGGAACCTTGGTATCAATACTCCGCAAGATGGGCAACTCAGATCCTCTTAATTGGGATCTCTACTTACCCAGTGCCCTCATGGCCTACTGAATTAGTTACCATCACATCCTAAAGATGTCCCCTTTCCGTGTGTTGTATGGCTAAGAACCTGGGGTACCGTCTCTACTAGCAAAAGATATTTTCACTGACAGAACTGACCCAAACAAGCCATGAAAAAGTTGGCCCAACACATCATCCAACCACAAGCGGAGGCTATGACTAACCTGGCCAAACCTGTCACTAAAGAAGGCCAAGCAGCTAATGAGCTCCAGACCCCTCTCCCTTCCTTCTAAGTATTCAACTTGGTATTGTATTACCACAACTGCATCATTACTAGAAGTGAAAAACTAAGATTGATCTGGGAATAACATTTTTTAGTCACTTATAATCCAGAGGATTAATACTCTTTAAAATTCTTGATTATGGAGTACCCATCAACCAGGTTCATAATTAGTTTTTACGTCTTTATATAACCCTAACACTATTGAAGGGGGTAATGTCGGAAATTTCAAGTTTGATACTTTAAAAAGGGTTTATTGGATTATAATGATAATAAAATAGACCAAAAGACCCTGGAAGATTCCCGTTGGAACCACTTAAATTGGGGTAACTCTTCTATTAATACTCGAGCTAAAACCACGAGTTCAGGCAGTTGGAGTGCACCAAATTGTCAGCCAAATTTGGGGAGCCCTTATGAGGTCTCTCCCCTTCACATAACAAAATTAGTACCAACAAAACCGTGGAGAATGGCCCCTTTTATAGGGTGGAAGGGGTCCTGCAAGGTAAAAATATTTTTATGTCCAATTATTGGGTAAATATTAAATTGCTACCCCACATTCAATCCTACCAACAATCAACTTTCCATCAGCGTTTCATCAAAGTGAGGCGAGTTTTCTGACATCTAATAGGTTAAATCACAATATTTCCCAATTCAGACTTTACTAATTAATCTGAATTTGAACTTTGACATTTTAAATACTAAGTATCAACTTATTAAAAGGGTTCGCTTTTTTATCCTCTCCTTGCGCCTAATAAAATTATATAAAAAACTTATTTCATAAATTTTTTATTTAATTAGTATAAAATAAAAGTTGTGTCCATCCCCTAATTGTTAAAGTCTTGGCACAAAAAGCACCAGCGAGCTCAAGTAAATCCTAAAATCCAACAGTGCTTCTTCAATTTGGACAATATAACGTTCATAGGGAAACCACAATCAATTATGGAAAGAGTTGGAATCTTATTAAATCAAACTGTGGTTTAGTTAACCAGACTTCTAAACCGGGGAGGTGGCTTGAGAAACATTGGAGAGTCATTGGAAGAAGAGTAAGCAGTATCAATTTCATCTTATTATCAATAATTACCAAAACTTCTTCTTCAAGTGCAATAGTCCCAGGTTCATTCGAGGTCATGGAAGATCCTTGAGGCGTTGTAGGGATTTCAGCATGTATTGCCTCGTCCTTCATGCTGATGGCCCTTTTCCCGCCTCCTTTGCAAGTCATTTCCAGCATGTCTTAGCGCTGTGTCTGAAATTATTGCAGTGGGCGCATTGGGGTCAAGGATTCTTCTGTTTTTTGAACACTTGTACTTAAGGACAATTGGAGGAACCTGAATGGGTAGCCTTGGAGTGCAGGGTCAATGTAGGATCTTTTTATTAGTTCCCTAATTTCTCAGATGCTTATGAAACCCTTTCTTTTGGCTGATCATAAGCATTTGAACCTTGGTATAAGATTCCGATGTGAAGATAGAGGTAATGACGTCGTCCATGATATTACTATTGGTGGTAACCAAGGGCTGCGTTTGAGTGAAGAAATGGCGTGCAAACTCCATGGTTCTCTCAACTTTATTCTGGCGGATACCCATGAATGCTTGTTTTTGATTGTACAGGGTTTGATTGCTGCTGAACTCTTTGATTAAGGCTGTACAAATCTGTTCTCAGATATTGAATTCTTCCAAATGGGGAGTCATGATCTCTTGGCAGTGCTGTTAAGGCAGGAGTGGATATGCTTCATTTTCTGAAAGTTAGTGCTTCTTCCATGGAACATTAATAGGCATACAGGAAAGAGGCGATGCTTTCCTGGCCAGGGGAAACCTTACTTTAAAATTAGGTTTAAAGTTAATTGCAGGAGGAGTAGAGAGGGTGTTAATGCCAGAAATTGTTCCAGCTCAGAGATATTGGTCTCTGTATAGTCACGGGGGACCTGCTGGTCCAAACGTTGCCTCAGGCCTTCAAGGTTTTCTTATATCCCGTTTTCAGTTGAAGGAGGAATTGGAAGTTTTATGGACAACCAGCTCCTTTAAAACCTAAATATTGGCGCCCTGAAGGAGAAGCGGACTCTTAAGTGTGCCCAGATGGGTCTTGAACCCTCAACAGTTTTGTTTGAGCTGAGAGATGCAGCTATTGATAAGCTTGGTGAAGGCACTAAAAGTATCCATTTCAATTGATAATGACTCAATGGAGACCCTAGGGTTGATGGGCACTCCGTCTACTTGAAGTTTGCAACCCTGAGCTACATTCCAGATTTAATTGCATAAGGTGGCTAGGGCTGCCAAAACATCCTTTTTCCAAGGATCATCAGAAACTCTGGGGGCAGGTGCCGCAGGTGCCGCAGGGCCAGAGGGCCCTCTAGGCCCATAGGAACCTGCAGGTCCTTTGGGTCCCTCACGTCCTTCAGGACCTTCAGGTTCCTAGGCCCTTCAGGTCCTTCACTCCTGGACGTGTAGTCGTAAGAGGCCAGCTCCTGATAGTATTGTTTCAGGTTCCATACCAGATCTTTGACATGGTGGAGGCGCTGTTTCCAAGCAGCCTCAAGGAGTTAGATATTCTGATGCAGTTGGTCTTTAAGGTAGCCAGATATCCTGCTATTAAATGCCATGAGTTGGACTTAGGCTTAATTGATTATTTGGTGGTTATCATATTGTCTTTTAGTTGTTGTGGATAAAGTAGGAGGCTGTGTTGTAAAAATTGATGACATGGGAGTGTAAGGATTACGTGAGTCACAGCTGTTGGGAGACTTCATGATGGTGCAACCTGACTAACTGGAGGAGGGGATGAATAGCTATGTGTAACAAAGTTCCAAAGATAGTGCTCAGTTCTAGGGTCAGTTCTCCCACTGACAGCTGAGCCAAAGTATAAAGATCATGAATGTTGGAGGGCACGGAAGAGGCGTGGGAGCAGCTAGAGTGAGCACTCACAGAGTATATGCCATTGTTTAATTGTTGGGCAATGTCATAAGGCTCTCATACTGAAGTAGATACTGATTTACGTCAACTGATGGTAAGGAGAATTGGAATGTGGCCTAAATTCTCGGCTCCCAGTTTTATGGCCAGCACTTCATACCGCAAGGTACTAAATCATCAAGAAATGTTTCTAGGTGGCCTCTCCTCATTGCCCAAAACTACGCACCGCGGTGGCCCAGTCAGTGGCTCAGCTCCAGCATGGCCTGCCCACCATCTTCTTCCCCCCCGACTTCCCTGAATCTCCCTGCAGTGACAACTCAAAACTATTTGATGATGCTGAAATCGCTGTTATGAATGTCGCAACGCTTGCTTCATTCAACCCCTCAGCCAAAATCACCCGCCACAGTATCTCCCTTTTCACCCAACTTCCTGAAGCCCGCAAAGAAGCTGAAGTTCTCCTCGCAGCTTTTGTTGAAACACTTTCCCATCATTATCTTGATGCAGAAGTGGAAAACTCCTACTACGCTGACCTCAGCCCCCACTATGCAGATGCCCCAACGCCCTGGCTCTCTGCTCTGATCTGGTACTGTAACCAACACCCCTTGATCGAGGTGGGTCTTTCTGAAAACCAACCCCCCGACCCCTCCTCACCCTCTGCCATGGTGGGTTAAGCAGTTTCTGCTTCCCACCTGGTTAGTAGTTTGTTTTGCCGTTTTGAGTGTTGTGATCGGTACTGTCTGTCCCCTGGTCGGCATACCTCGAATAAATCAAGAAATTTTTCTAAATGATCATCAGACTTATCTTTGTGACTGATTTGTTCTCCATTGTCTGTGATAGCCGTTTTAACTTGGACATCTTGGAGACCCAAGTAGTTAGCACCACTCTCTTGGTGTAACAGTCCTCTTGATTGTCACTGAAGTCCCAAAATGGGCTCAAAGGTGAAGATTAGCGGAGAGGTCAATAAATGAAAAGGTGGAGAGAGTATAGACTACTTGATTGCATTAAAAAGCGTCAATATAATAGTGCGTGTGGGGACATGGTGCCTCAGGGACATTTGTGGCCCCAAAGGATTACGATCTTTTACTATTCTTATGGAATGATCACCTGGATGGCGCGCCCATTGTACTACGTCATCCTCATGACCTCAGTAGTGGGGTTGGCGCCTCTCATAATTTGGGAAGCGGGATGGGATTCTTGGGGGTAATTCAATTGATTATTGTATGCATAATGCTTCCTGACTAAATTTAGTTTTGGTGCCTTCAGCATAAGGTTCTGTTCATGCTGGCTCAAGAGTCATTATGCTGAGGCTTGATTTTAGAGTAGAAATTTCGGCTTACTCATCATAATAGTTCCAACAATATGCTATTAATTTTACATATCAGTTTTAATTATAAAGTTCAAACTTAGTGGTTTATAGTCATATATTCATAAATGATGTGATTCCTGATGCAGTGTCAGCCTTAGATTCTTGTCATACTTTACAAAGTATTTATGGGTAAAAAAATAAGAGTTTATTAAGCATTCTAAATATCAAGAAAGCTCTCTTTAAGATCCTGGATACCGTACTATATAAAGCACTTAAACCTGCTTCAACCCTTCATGGACATCCTCTCTTTCTGCTAAGCATCACTTTTCGAAAATTAATTCAGCCTGAAATTTAGCTCCACTAAAGAGATTTACGAAAACTATTAGCAAATATGGCGGGAAACCCTGCAAAAGAACCCGCAGGCTCTGCCAAACGAGCCAGCACCACCCTCAAACAAAGCAACCCTCGGTTACCCACCTCAGGGTCAACCAGTATCACCCGCTCTCAAGCAGCAGCCATGAAAGCAGGCACCACCCCAAACCTGGAGCTACCTAACCCGCTGGGCCCCCTCCAACCAAGGAGGCCATCACCCACGCTGTTTTAATGGCGTCTGCTCAGTTGAATGCAACACAGCCCATCTAGGCATTCACCTCCCCATTGTGTCAGCTAATTCAGCCCCATCTATTATTGCTGACGCCGTGTTTCTGTCTCCCTCCATGAGGGGCGATACCCAGCTACCTGGCCCCCAAATCCTCAGATGTAAGGTTGGATTAGCCGCACATTCTGGTTCACTAAGCACCAAATTGGGACAATCTACTCTTCCCAATGAGGATTCAAATGGTTCGGATTTTGGAACTTCACACCAGTTCCAATATCACCCGTCCCATTTAAACCCCGTAATTGGCACTTCTCAAGTCGGCACTTTATCTCCATATGCTGAAAATGACCAATTTATCAATCAGCCAGTGAGTTTTGCCCACGAAATCACAGCAAATACTTGGGCTGAACTTACCCAAATAGATTGGGATGGTGATGAAACATCGCCCTCCTCCCAATTGGCTGGAGTTAATTCCAATCTGGATGGGCCTCCCCAATTTAGCGAGGCCCAACAATCACCTGGTCCTCAAACCCTCTGATGTAAGGTTGGATTAGCCGCACATTCTGGTTCACTAAGCACCAAATTGGGGCAATCTACTCTTCCCAATGGGGATCTAAATGGTTCAGATTTTGGAACTTCACACCAGTTCCAATCTCACCCGTCCCATTTAAACCCCATAATCGGCACTTCTCAAGTTGGCACTTTATCTCCATATGCTGAAAACGACCAATTCACCAATTAGCCAGTGAGTTTTGCCCACGAAATCACAGCAAATACTCGGGCTGAATTTACCCAAATAGATTGGGATGGTGATGAAACATTGCCCTCCTCCCAATTGGCTGGAGTTAATTCCAATCTGGATGGGCCTCCCCAATTTAGTGAGGCCCAACAATCCGCCCCTCAATTTAATATGATGGCAGAAACTGCTGTAACATTTCAGCAACAAGGGAACTCCGCAAACTTGTTCAAACCACCAGTCCACACTCAACCCGCGATTGCAGCCCAAAGCAAACACAAACATACCAAAGGAGCCACTGGGGCATGGCAAAAACCTCTGGCACCAACGATACCCAAAGCTGATCCTCATGAAGTGGCGTTTATTGCTGATGTTAAGAAGAAATGGGCCGAAACTAGAGCGCAAAAAGCTCTACCTCGCTCAACCCTCTCCCACAAAATTCGCCTTTATTATGGGCATAACCCTGTTGAATTCTATAAGGAGGATTACTTCTCATACTTTGCAGCGATCGCGGAGACATTTAAATTAACACCACCATCCATGAATCAGTGGAGGGCCACTACATCGATGTGGGCTTCACTGAACTGCCCTTGCTGACCATGCTGCCACCCTCCATGTCATTATTCCGCGTGGATCTCTTCGCATCTCCCGCACACGCTCTCACCTGGAGAAAATTTCATGGGTTACTTTTTCCAACCTACCAACGACTGTTGATCCTGAGTTTCTTAAACTGGCGCTCCATCGTGGTTTAATGGATTTGGGTCTGTTCTTTCAGTGGACTTTAGCGTCCCCTCTTACTATGCTCCCACTCAAAGAGATCACACTGCTAGGGCGTCATTCATCCCCTCCCCCACTGTATCCCGCAACATTGAGGTTATTCCTCATGTGGCGGTAGTTGGGGCATGCCCTGATATCTTTTTTGTCGACCCTGATCTGGCGCGCCCCCGGTGTTCATGGTGTAACGCCCTTGGACACTTGTATAGTGGCTGCACAGCTCGAAAACAAGCCCTCTTAGCCACCACCCAGGGGCCTAAACCAGGCCAAAAACGATCCCACGTGGCCGCAGCAGCAATTCCACAACCCACACAATGGGTTTCCGTTCAAGACCTGTCCCCTGAGGCCTTAAGCCTAGCAGTTGAAACAGCTAACCCCACTATTGGTATGGGATACCTTCGCGCTCATGCCCCCTTCCAGTGGGCACCCCCTCCAATCTCCCAGAGTCAACTCCCTCTCTCACCAAGCGCAAGGCATCTCCCACAGGGTGCCCCTCGTCAGCCACCCCCACTCAGGGCTCCGCGGCACCCCACCAACCTCCATCAGTGATTTATCGCATCAACCCTCAGCTCCCAATGGAGCTATGCCCACCAGCATGGACTGGCAACCCGCGGCCTGCGGTAGAAGTGCCACCTCAAAGAGTCCTACCCCAACCCCATAGTCCATTTCGCGCGGATCCTTTGCAGCGTTGGAGGAAGTGAATATGGACTCAGACTCATCAAATGGAGACACCGTGGAGGTCACCATTGAGCACCCTCAGGTCCTTCCCCTGCAACGGAGCGGGGGCAGCATCCTAGTCTGGCTTACTGGGTCCTCCGCCCCCCACCCTCTCCTTCCCCTCAGAACCCTCGACGCTCCTAACGGATTGCAGCTAATAGTCAAGCTAAAGGACTCAAAACTAGCCGCCTCACAGCAGCAGGTTTAAGCGCTGGCAGCCCCCCAGGACATGGAGGGGAACAGCTATGAGTCCCCATGGCAGCACCCTGGCCCTGAAATCCATCAATGCAAATGGGTTGCGGGACTTTAAGCGGAGAGCCCGCCTCCTCTGCAACTTCAGGTCAGCACAAATTGACATCGCTGCTGTCCAGGAGCCCCATATCCTCCCCCACGAACAATCTGCATGGAATAAACAGTTTGGAGGCAACTCCTTCTGGACAAACCATGCCGCCCTTATTGTTTTGAATCCCCTGGGTCAAAACCCATTCTTTTTCACAATATCTAGGTGGCCGCCTCATACTGGCCAAACTCACCACTCCTGACTTCTCCTTCTTCTCTGCAAGCATCTATCTGCCTAATGCAGGTCAGGAGCAAAATCGGCTCTTGGAAGAGCTCATCCAACTCAATCTCCCACGGAATACAGTCCTCTTAGGAGATTTCAACACAACCATAAGTCGCGTCCGTGACTCTTACCCCCCTGCAGCAAAGGAACGCCCTAGATCAAGTCGCCTCCAGAATTTTCTTCGTCTAAGTGGCTTTATAGATGCGCTTCCACCCTCCGCGTCTGGCCTAGGTTGCATGACTAGGATCCAGTATGATGGAGGAGCTTTCCAGTCAGCGTCACGCATAGATATGGCACTGATTGGCCCCCTGCTAATTAGCCGCGTCTCTCTCCCATCTCTCGTGACAACCATCTAGTGATCACAGGTCACTCACCACTGTCCTCACCACCACACTTGGACCGTCACATAGGTTCTGGCCTAGGGTTGCCCCAGCTCTTCTCAACAACCCCTTCACCAAGGAGAAGCTGTCTATGACCATCTGGGAGACTCTCACCTCCCCCCACCCCACCTGCTTAACCACAAAGCTAGATGGGCGGTGACCAAGGAGGGCATCACCCGCGTTGCTTACAACTGTGCCAAAGCCCAGATGACTGCAGCTCGCGCCAGAGTCAAAAGGGCGGAAGCCAGAATCAGACATCTGGAGCGAAACTGCCAGACTTCGCTTTCTCCCAGATGGTTGGAAGACTGGGAAGCGGCGCAGGAAGCACTCCAATTGGAGCTCACACTGTAGGAAGAACGGGAAGCAAACTTTACAACATCTCGTTACTATGCTCAATGGGAACGCCCCACCCGCTTCTTCTTTCAGAAACAGAAAGCCCGGTCAACAGTGCAGGATATTACTGCACTGAAGATTGGCACTACAACCACTTCGGATAAGGAGGAAACCATGCAGGAACTACACCGCTTCTACTCCAGCCTCTTCCATGCCACCCAGGTGGACCCATCGGACATCCAAGACTTCCTGTGGCGGGCTCCAGAGCCGCCCATTGACCCACGGGCTGATGAGGCTCTACTGGCGCCTATTTCCATCCAGGAGGTGATGGAAACCCTTCTGAAATCCCCACGGCTTAAAGCCCCAGGCCCAGATGGAATACCCTTTGAGGTGTACCTTCTGGAATCTGCAGTGATAGCCAGAACCCTCCGCGACCTCTTCGCTGCATTCTTGGTGAATGGCGAGGTCCTCCCTGACTCCAGAGGCTCAATCACGACCCTCATTCACAAGAAGTCAGACCATGAGAACCTGGCGAACTGGCGCCCCATAGCGTTGATCAACACAGACCACAAGCTCTTCACGAAGCTTCTGGCCAACCGCATCACCAAATGGGTGTCACCTCGCCTCTATCCATCCCAGCACGGTTTTATTCCGGGGAGGTCGTTATGGGACAACTATAATGACCTTCACGTGACTTTGACTGCTAACTCTCGTAAGGTGAATGGCTTTGTGGCTCTCCTGGATATGGAGAAAGCATATGATCGGGTAGCCTGGAAGTATATTGATGCTTCCCTGGCCCGCTTCCATCTCCCACCCGCAGCTAGGCGCTGGATATCAGCGCTCTATGACCAGCTCCACACCAGAGTCCTGGCGCCAATGGGTTTTACAGTGGCAGTACCAGTTGGACAAGGTCTCCGGCAGGGGACCCCTGAGCCCTATACTTTTTAACATCACCCTTGACCCCCTCTTGGCCTCCTTACAGGACAAGCTAACAGGGATTTTGGTCCCAGGTAAAGACCCCACACGCACCATGGCATTTGCAGATGACACTGCCATTGCATTTGGCTGCCCTGGGGATGTTGCCCTCGCTGCTGTGACCATTGAGAGGTACACCAAGGCGTCCAACGCCATGGTCAACACCTCCAAGACAACAGTTGTACAGGTCGGCTCCCCCACCTTCCCCCCACCATTTGGTATTGAACCTGAGCGCGGTACCTTCCGTCACCTGGGCGTTCTCACCAACCAACAAGGAGTTGTGCTAAAAGACAATGAGGACTTGCTCCTCGCAGCAGTTAACTCCAGGATTGTCATCTGGAACTGGTGGCACATCACCCCCCAGGGTCGAGCTCTGATGGCCAATGTGTTCCTCCTCTCCAAAGTCTGGTTCCTAGCGCACGTCTGCCCATTCACAGATGCCTTTTATACGCGGCTCAATGTACTCCTCCGCTATTGGATCTGGGGCTCAAACCATCCACCAATGGCCCTCTCAACTATTGCCTGAACCTGCAATGAAGGGGGCCTAGGGCTTCTGAACACGCGATCCCACGCCACCACAATCTTCCTGAAGTTCCTATGGCCGATTGTCTGCTGGGACGCGACCCCCATGCCCCAATGGGCGCCCGCCCTCCGCCAGTCAGTGTCAGCAGCCCTGGGTCTTCCTAGAGCATCTCTGACCTTATTAGGGGAGTGGCTCACAAACCACCCAGGCCATCGCCTGAAACCATCCTCATCCCCCTACTGGAACCAGGCTCTCCTTGCCCTGAAAAAAGTAGGCGCGCGGATCCATCATGCCTTCCCATACAGAAGGGAAGGCCCTGGCTTCAGCCCCAGTCGCCATGCAATTGTGCACAATGGACAAGTTTTCACAACTCGCCTCAACCCCCAAGATCGTCCTCCCATCCGCCCAAGACTCCTTGAGCTCCTCCCTCCCTCCATGATATTTGACCTTAAGGAATTGTGGAAGGACGTCTATCACTCTATCCTGTCAGCAAAGGTGTCCAACACCTTATGGAGGGTGCTCCACTGTTCATACAGGACAGGGGACTGGACTGGCCCTACCTTCCAGCACTGAAGCTGTCCCCTCTGTGTGGAGCCTATTGACTCCCACCTCCATCATTTTTTCACCTGTCCAAGTGTTGCCACATTTTGGCCAAAGGCCCGCGCGCTCCTCCATGCTCAGCCCTGGTCTGGACACCCTGTGCAAAACCTCATGTTCGAGCAGACATTGCCTGGTTGCCACTGACCCCTCCGTGTCCTCGCCTATGCCACAGCCATCTGGACCATCCATAACTCCTTCCTTCGTGCTGCCTTTGACCAGCAGGTGTGGACCCTTCCCCAAATGATCACCCACTTTCAGGTACACTTTGAGATGTCCCTGAAGGTCTGCACTAAGTCGCCAACCCTCCCCCGCTCAGTTGTCACTGAAGCATGGCTCTGGCGCGCAAACCCCCTCCCTTTCTCGATGCCTCCTCCCTCCCCTTCCCTCGCCTCAGGCTCTTAGGAGCCCAGGCGTAATTTCATAAACATCGATGAATCCCCCCTCAGGTTGGGACCATCTAGTACTAAAAAACCCCTTCATTGACATCCCCATGTTAATGACCTCCCCCCCCCCCCCCCCCCCCCCCCCCCCCCCCCCCCCCCCCCCCCCCCCCCCCCCCCCCCCCCCCCCCCCCCCCCCCCCCCCCCCCCCCCCCCCCCCCCCCCCCCCCCCCCCCCCCCCCCCCCCCCCCCCCCCCCTCTAGAAAAAGGGAGTAAGAGGAATTTTTTCATTTATTTCAGAGGAATTTTGCAAGAGGTAGAAGCTTGCTATAAAGATAGTTGATGAGAAAGATTATTTCCAATCATCATGAAGAAGGAGGATCTGATGTTGACAACCTCCTAAGTCTCTAGCTTCTATCACCAAATTAATGCATCAGACAACGCCCAACGTTATGATGATTATGATGAAATGCTCAAAAAAAGATTGTGAAATAAAATACTCTTTTTCCTTTAGTTTTCTTTTAGATTCCAATCTTAAAAGCTACCCTCACTATTTGAGAACGCAGTAACCAATTTGGAAGCATATATTTTTGAGATAAGGTTCATACCATGACAATATACTACAACTGTTAATGCCATCACTTCTAAACTATTAAGCTGGGTAGATATTATTTCTTACCTTTAACTTGAGACAAAATTTTACCTACAGGGCTTATTATATTATGATATTGGTTCCTTCTGTAGAAAAGGTTGATCAAAAAACAAAAACCGCTGAAGTTTATTTGCAGAAATTAAAGATGCCTCATTTGTTGCCACGCCAGCAGGAATACATTTTAATGCAATTTAAACCTCAATGACTTAGCAAATTTCTGAAAGGGTAGTTAAAATGGTTCAAAAATAAAAATGATGACTCTGGTTGAAGTGACCACTCTGACCTCATATTGATAAGTTAATATTAACGTTATTAACCTTTTTGGAAACATGAGTTTTGATAAATAAATAATTAAAATGGTTTGTGAACGTTTGACGCCAATAAAAAAATATTGTTAGGAGACCTAAGACCAACTCTAATGGAATAACTGTGATAGCATAATAATAGTATTTCAATTTTCTCTTTAGATAGACATCAGAAGGAATGATGATGAACTACATAGCGTTTGAAGAAAATCCTTTAAGAGGCTAGTTCAATCTATTTTTTAAAAGATCTTAGCAGTAGATTCTGCTAAAAAATAAAGATACTTACCTTAATATCTTTATATTTTGCTAATCTGCACCATTCAGAAGAGTAGGGATCTTCATATTACTTTACTGTTGTATAAGTGGCGAATGACGTATTAGGTTTTATACGCCAAAAGTTACAGTGCCTATTCATGACTATTATTACAGATTAAGAAATTTTAATACATTGTTTCTGATGTAGTATATAATAACCAGAGTCATTGTTTGTTTTCTGTGGACTCATTTTCTATGCAGATACATGATATTAATTGATCTGGAATATTCTCATTTATTTTTCATAGGTTACCAGCTCCCAGTTATTTCCCAGATTTTAATAATAGAATGGCACCCCCCAAAGATGACTATTTCTTATGGAAAATGATTGGTTAAACTATTAAATGGTGCCATGTAGTAAGTCCCCATCTAAAGATTCCAAAACCTGTTAATGACGATAAGGAAAAAATGCCTATCTTTAATTACATCAAACTATTTCAGATAAGTCTCAGTTCATCGTTTATACACAAATCAATCTCACATCTTATTGGAGAATATATTGGTAATACAAGAAATAGAGAACTGATTTTTTTGAGGAGTTTCTACCTTGTTCATGTATACTAAATCCTGATTAACCAGGACCATTTCCGTCTTGTTAATATATCTAATTTTTCAGAGGAGCATCATTTGAAAGAAAATTCATATAGCTTATGCACGTTTAACACCCATCAGTGTCATTCTCAGTATGCATAAGTTTTACAACTTGTGATATTAGGTAAGAAGGTTTATCTACCTTTGTTACTATCAAACATAACGTTAATCACTGACCTTATCTATTCTCAGCTTGATTTTCTGAAGAGTTATTGAAAGATGTTTTACCATTTTCTTATCAGCTCATAGGATTTTAGATATTATTGTAGTAACACATTAGGTCAATGCTGGGAATTTACTACACATATAAATATCCCTTATCAGAAATAAAAAGTAGGAGAAAACGAGTGGCCGTAGAACTAAGAAAAAAGCTTTGGGTGCTGACCTTTTGAAACACTCACAAAGTCCATTAACTTTATTGCCATTACTAGTGAGAGAAAAGGAATGGAATCCATGGAGTGGTCAGTGAAAACGCAAGCTAAAAGTAATTACCAGTTAACGTTACCCACTGCCTTAATATAATTCTCTTAAATTGCTTTTGGTCTTGTTATAAAATTGACAGTATGTGAGGGATACACTGAAGGGTTTTGGCACAGGGTTCAACCCACTGATCAGCTAGGATCAACGATGTGATGATTATTGCCTTGAAAATAAAATAATAGACTCACAAAATAATATGGAGAACTTGCTCCCACAACTCTTCTTTTTAAAATATTTATTACAGCTGATTTCCGCTGTTCTGATAACTCCAAACTACAAAAACCTAACCTCCTCAATCATCTCATCCTGCTTATATTGTAACAACTTCGGATGATACCAATTACATGGCTTAGCAATTCAATTCACTGTATCTCATTGGTTACATCAATTCTTCATTTGTTAATTTCACAATGCCTAATTTGAGGCGATTTACCAACAACCCAATATTGCCTAACTTTGAGGCGCTCAAATTACCATTATTCATATCAATCTCAGTGGATCCATCCATCCCACCCTCATGACCTAGGGCTTATTGTTCAGTCATATTGGAATCGTGACATTACCCCTCCTTGACTGGATGATAAGGCTCTTATTGCTTATACGCCCAAAGGAACTTTTCATGCACTCAGTTGATGATCAAACTGCTAGTGTGGTCCTTGATAGTATATGCATCTATGCCTGTCTTCTCAATGACTTTGAATGGTCTGATCCAGATATTAGCCAGCTTGTGTTTTTGGCCAAATCCACGTTGATCATGGAATAGGACCATGTCTCCATCCTTGAACTGTGTTAGGTCACTCCGCTGTACCTGATTGGCAGCCTGGCTTTTGATTCTCTTGGCTAAGCTGAACGAGTATGCTTCAGCTTGTAATTTGATCAGCATATTTGTTAGAATGGTCAAATAGCGTTGCGGATCCATTCTGCCAGTGTCTTCTACACAGGCATATAGGAGGGAGGGCAGATCAGGGTGTCATCCATAAAGCAATTGGAATGGGCTTTTCTCCATGGCCAAATGGTAGCTAATGTTGTAGGCGAACACTGCAGAAGAAAGGAGGATACTGAAATCAGAGGGCCTGTCCATGACCAAAATCTGGAGTATGTTCACCAGGGTCCCATTAGCCCATTCAACCATTCCATTGGACTCGGGGTGATATGGAGTTGTTAGAACCCCACGGATGGCCATCAGCTCATTTAGCTTAGGTAGAATGTGTGAAGTGAAGTTCATCCTATTATCAGTAAGGATAAATTGGGGACAACCATGTTGCTGCATTATACACTCCATAACAAACTTGGCCACCGTTAGTGCCCCCAAATCTCATATTGGTTGCACCTCAACCCACATGTTCAAGTGGTTGATTGCTACCAGGATGTATTTGCACTGGTTTTCCCCTGTTTGAAAGGGACCCACCACATCAATAAAAAAGGTGTGCCAGGCGAAGTGCGGATTCACTAACCAGTATGAAGTCTTCTGGCAGAACAGCTTTTCCACTTGGCATTGGTGACAGGAGGAAATAGTATCAAGAATATCGAAGTTCATGCTTTCCTTTAATACTGATGCCGCAATAATTCCATGGTCTTATGCACTCCACCATGTCCAACTGCTCGGTGTGCACTCATAAAAAGTTGGGTGGGCGGAAGGTCTTGGGATATTTACTGTAGTGTCCACTATTCACTTATATAATTCCCCATTTTTCTGGAACATATTGGACCTTATTCCATCCAATACCTTGATGACTGGTTGTGGTTCATCATCATAGTTGCCACTAAGCATCTTATCAAACAGGATATCACTCAGATCCACCATAACTACAATCATAGGTAATCTTGATAAACAATTGGCATTCTGGTGTTTTGCTCCAGGTCAGTGAAGAGTTTCGAAATTGTATGCCTGCAATTTAAATACCCATCAGGCCAGACGCCCTTCCACTTATTTCAGATTTTGTAACCAGCGTAGCGAGGCATGATCTATTACAACTTTGAATTTCACCCCATGCAGATACACCAGAAATTGCTTATAGGCATAGATCACCGTCAAGAACTCCCTCTTGGTCACTGTGTAATTGTGTTCATGGCTGTTCAAAATGAAACTATAATATGCTACAGGGTGCTCTTCTCCTTCCTCATTTTTTGAGATAGGACTTCCCCTACAGCGAAAAGGGATGCATCCATCTGAACAATGAACTCTTTTTTTGAAATTGGGATAGTGTAACACTGGCACTGGTTAACGCCATTCAAAGTGTATCAAAAGCGCGTTGCTGACATTCCGCCCATTCAAACTTAGTGTCCTTTCTTAATAACTCAAAGAGTGGAACCCCAATACAGCTGAAGTTAGGGATGAAGCGCTGGTAATATACAACCATTCCCAAAAAGAACTGTATATCCCAGTTACTGTTGGGTGGAGTCATTTTTTTAATAGCTTCCACTTTGGCTGGTTGAGGTCTCAGCCCTGTGGCATCAACCACAAACCCCAGGTACTCCAGATGGTCCTTAAAGAAGTGACATTTCCGGGGTTTGATCTTGATGTTGGCCTCAGCAAGCTGGCAGAATACAGCTTCTAAATGACCAAGGTGTTTGAAGAAGGTTTTGGGAGAAAACATTGATGTTGTCAAGGTACACAAGGACGCATGACAGTTAAAGGTCCCCCAGAATAGTATCCATTGCTCGTTGAAACGTAGGTGGGGCATTACACAGCCCTTGTGGCATCTGGGTTGGTTGAAAAGACCTTTAGATGTGATTACCGCGCACTTCTCCTGCTCCACCAGTGGCAACTCGATTTGCCAATAGCCCAAGATCAGGTCCATAGCTGAGAAGAAATGAGCTCCCCCTAGCTGATCTACAGCTTCATCAATCCGTGGTAAGGGATATGAGTCCTTTTTAGTGATGCTGTTGGGCTTCCAGTAGTTAATTACTACATGGTTGGTGCTGTCCTTCTTTTTAACAATCAGAACGGGTGAAGCCCATGGGCTCTTCAACAGTTTAAGCATCCCTTGCGCTAATAGCTTGTCAATTTCCTTGGTTATTACTTCTTCAGCTACACTTGATTGGCGGATCAGCCTTGATCTGATGGGTGGATGATCTCTAGTGTCCAGCCTTTGAACCACCCCCTGCACACATCCTAAATCATGGTCGTTGATAGCAAAAATCTCCTTATATTTTTGAAACAAATCGATTGCCCTATCCTTCTGTAATTCCTACAGCCCCATTAATTCATCACATGATACAAATATCACTACACTGTGCTGTGGTTTACAGGCAGACCAAATTCCTCCAGCGACCCAAATTCATAAACTGAAAGAACCTCATCGATGGGATTAAGTGTAAGTATGTCACTATTTGGTGGCTTCAGATTTGCAGTGGTACTGTTTGTAGATTTGCAAGCAAAACTTTGATCTCCCCTTGCCCTGGTAAAACAATGCCTGGGGCCACGTGGGGCTCAAACTGTGATTGCTGATATGGCTCAATAACCTCCCCATAGATACCATCTGGAATTCCTAAATACCAAGTTAGTGCTTAATATAACTTGATGCCCAAAAGGAATAGATATAGGTCCAGCAGCTCTAAGCGGCAGCCATTGATAATCATATATCTGTTGACAAAGGGCCCAGGTTTTGCCCTTTAACCGATGGTAGCGCACTGGAATTACTCCGTCACTATAAGCTAGATTAATATTCCCCATATGCACCATATCATTTGGTACTCCATTAGAGGTGAAGTGGACTGGAATTCGCTGACACAATATTTCAAAAGTCTCATTTGTCATATCAGTAACAGCCCCATAGTGCCCCAAGAAGGCAGTTCCAATTAACAGATCATAATTGCTATTTGGTAACACTATAACTGGAGCTACCACAACAATAGAACCAAACCTCAGCGGAAGCACACTGTATGATCCCTCAGAGACTGTATTCTCCACTCCAGCAGTGCCATATACCATCCAGTGTTCCACATCTGGTTTTAATGCCAACCTGACCACCAATTTGGTGGAGACTATGTTGACAGGGGCACCGGTATCTATGATGGCATGGACTCAGGTCTTAGCTACAACCAGGTCACTTAAGTACATTCAGAGTAGGATGCATCTTGACTGTTAATAACATGGATATCTAAAGAATTTTGTTTCCAAGGAAACACGCAATCCCCTCACCAATTTGGGGGTATTGTTTTATAATAGTTTTGACTGGAAGAGCGAAGCTTACTGCTTGAAAGAAAGGTGCATCTGAGGAGGGGTTTAACTTTTCAGGGGTTACTTGTTAGAACATTTAAAAACATACAGCTCAACCCGCATCTGGAACCCCTTTTCCGCCATAGTCAATGACTGTACTTGTGTCAAAACATTCACCCCTCCAACCAGCTGCTGATATAAACTGACTCATTGTGTAAGGAAACTTCCGCTGAATATTCTAATTTGGGTTCAGATGGGACGTCTTGGTTTGGTATAGCTAAGATAGAGAGTCCCTTCTCTACTATGCTCTGACTTTTCCCTGGCCATACTGTCCCAGCTGTACACAAGAGACCAGTTGATTAGGGCACCATCATGCCAGATGCCCCTGACAACTGCATTTGAAACAGCAAACCCCATAGGGCTCACATCACTTAAAATGTGATACAAACCATGATGAGAGTTGTGCTTGAAGTGATCAGCATAAACAGGTCTAAGGCGATAGTTGGCCCAGGGACGATAAGCAGGAATGGTTTGGACGTTTAACTGCTGATGATAACCTGATGAAATCTGCACTGGACTGCCAGTGTTCCCCAAATAGGATGATTCAGCAGTAGTAGCAGAAGGACTCCGCTTGGCATTAGGTGGAGGGAAGTTGGATGATATACGGTGCAAAAACTGAACAAGTTTAAGCAAGGGTACCTCTTCATCCAACAGTGTGGCCATAACATTTTGTAACTCATAGTATGGCTTCACAGCAGAAGTCATCGCTTTACACATATCCGCTCTGGATAAAACTCCAGCCTCAATTAGCACATGAGCTTCCGCCATAAATTACTCAGCAAATGTGGTGAGGGTTTCATTTTGCTGAAACTTAATGGTCAAAAATTTGGCCTTCAGCTGTAACATCTTTGCAGTTCTGCAAAACAACTGCAACACCATGACTTTGACTTCTTGGTATTCAAGGGAACTTCCTGGAAGATAACAGATGACTTGATCAGCACTTCCGACATCCAAGGAAGAAATCAACAGTTTTGCTCTTTGTCAATCCAAGACTCCTTCAGTTGCAATCTCAAATCACTTGGAGCACCCATAAATATTCCCTTTGCAATCGAATGGGGCAGCTTATTGCAGTAGACCTCCTGGAGAAGCTCATCATGTTTTTTAAGCACAGCATCCAACGCCAGTTTCAGCTCCACATAGGAAACTCGATGCAACATGGCTGGCAACTGAGTTTTTATAATATTATAATGATCAATGGGCCCCCTGTAGTGAGCACCACTGTTATAAAATTGGCAGTATGTGAGGGATACACTGAAGGGTTTTGGCACAGGGTTCAACCCACTGATCAGCTAGGATCAACGATGTGAGGATCATTGCCCTGAAAATAAAATAATAGACCTATAAAATAAATATGGAGAACTTGCTCTCACAACTCTTCTTTATTAATATATTTATTACAGCTGATTTCCGCTGTTCTGTTAACTCCAAACTGCAAAAACCTAACCTCCTCAATTATCTCATCCTGCTTATATTAAAACAACTTTGGATGATACCACTTACACGGCTTAGTAATTCAATTCTCCATATCTCATTAGTTACATCAATTCTTCATTCATTAATCTCATGAAGCCCAATTCGAGGAAATTAACCAACAACCCAATATCGCTTAATCTTGAGGTGCTCAAATTACTATTACCCATATCAATCTCGGTGGATCCATCCATCCCGCCCTCATGACCTAGGGCTTATTGTCCAGTCATATTGGAATTGTGACAGTCCTTACAGTACTTTTTGCTAATGTATTTAGCTAATGGATAATGGCAGACAAATTGCCCTTAAATACCATGCTAGATTTGCTTTACTAGCCAAGGAAGGACTTTCAGTCCTGCTAAAATGTCACAGTTGTTTATGAAATGCTCCTGTTATCTTTCAACAGAATATGATAATTTTTGGCTATCTGACTTTTCCTGCGTGTTGATGTATTTAGATAGTACTACCGTTTTTCAAAAGACATTTAACGCCTATATTAACCTTATGTGCTAAGATGTTTGCTGCTACATAGGGCTTCTCTAAAGTAAAGCTATCTAAGCGTAGCTTATCTAGAGCGGAGTTTATTAGTATTAAAGATATTCACAAAGGGATCCTTCATCTTCCTATCACGATCATGGCAATACAAAAGATTTTCTCATTACAAAGCCCAAGGAACATAAAAGTATTTCAGATAGTTTATACTACCGCTAATTTAACCTAGTAGTCTTGATCATACTAAACTACAAGCCCATTTACTTTATGAGAGTGTAACCTACTAACGTGGCCTTGAATAGCAACGTTCTTATGCTTCTATGAACGGCACTTGTTAAGTCACCTACTTTGATTCATTTAAAATTTTACAGGCCATCTTTGTTATTCATCAATGTGAGTGACGTAGTTATAAACATTTTTTACCGCAGCACAACAAAAAGAAGTGGATTATTTAATGTCACGCTTTAAAATAACTTCAACCAAGGCTGAGAGAAATTTTAGCTTTACAGAATGGAAATGGCTAACATTTAACCTAGTCATAAACATTTTTGGATCTTATTTTGAAGGCACTTACTATATTACAATAACTGACAACGCTATTTGTTGCTGGCTATAGAAAATGTGAGACCACTATGGCAGGATGGTTAGGTGAACAATAAGGGTAAAGAATTGCATTTATTTAATTATTTACTAACTAATTAACAATCCTTAAAACAACCATGGCATTTAAGGATGCCTGATCTGAAATTTTTGTCTTTGAAAGATCAGATATATGACCTCTTGTGTCAAACTGTATTTTTGATTATATAAAAGCCCTAAATATACTCTAAATTTAGATGGAAGCGGATTATAATCAGGTGTCTAGAGGATATTCTAAAAGATGACCTAAAGAAGATGGTTGGACTATATCTAGCCTTTGCCCAGTTGAAGTGACTTCAGAAGGAGACTCAAGCACTGGCCATGTAGTGGTATAAAAATTATCATTGATTGCGAACTTATAACTTCTGGAGTCATGCTAGATTCCATTTGTTAAAACTTCTGCTTTTTTAAGCATGTCATTCTTTGTCCCTTAGATAAAAAATCTGAAATTGCAGTTGTCTATCATATGTAGACAATAGACCAACAGATAGTGCGTTTCAATATTAGCTTTAGAATTCAATACTGAAGGCTATATTCTTCTTTCATTACAAATAATAGCCGCCATATAATCTTCCTGGATAATATATTATTTTCTTAGATATAATAAACAAATAGTATTATGTGTTAAGAAGGTTTTTTATTAGACTAATACTATAAGAAATTAAAACTTTCTTTCCTTAAGTCTTTGAAACTGTTATCTTTCTTTAAATCTAGTATTTTAGATAGAGTTACTTCTAATGCTAACTGTATCTTTTCCCATAACTCCTCTCCATGCAACATTACAATAAATCAGTGGCTTGAGGGCAGGTTTGAGACATTTCTCCACAAAAGAGTATTCATTCTGTATACCCATTCCAACTTTGTGGTTAAACCCTTTATGGACTGAAGAAATAGTTCTTAATCAGCACCTTATTTTGGTTAAAGTTGAAAGGCTACTCCATTGATCTTTAAACTATGAAAGTGCGACGTCAATGATTTTTTTGAACTACTAAATAGAGATTAAATTGTTTATATCATAATTGATAATACATATATTTTTACCTCTACCAGAGAGGCTCAATATTGGGTCATTTTAACGTATAATTATGTAGAAATGCAAAGCTGTGACTTCCTATCTTTTCTTCTAGTTAAAGTGAATCTATAACAGATTTGTTAATTAATTTAAAGTTGTAGAACTGATTACTTAGGCGCGGAGCCTTAGTTTTCATTCTGATCTAAAGAAAAATAATAAGCTCTGCCATTTATCTGATCATTTATTTAACAATTACCCCGCTTTAATTGGATTATAAGTGGAGGATTGACTGCATTCTCCTCCCTGCTGCTTTCTCATCCAAATTAACTTCATCCAAAAATTTTATAGTACCTTTCAATAGAACCTCCCTTTTATCCGCCAGACATTCCTTAATCAACTAGGCCAACATAAGTGGTGTTGAATTTTCTCCAAAAAGATCTTTTCAGTCAAGACTTGTATGAACTTTAATTTTTTCCATGTACTTTTTTAAAAATCATCCAAAAGCTCAGCACTGCTTATTTTCCTCCCCCTCAAAAAGACAAGGTATTGACCATAAAAAACAAAGCCCCGAGGCCTAGTACATCATTAGGTGATATAATCTATCATCAATTTTAAAATTAAATTATACTTATCTAATATTTTTATAAATTTTTTATATATAGATGTTTTTTGCTCATTTTAATTTTTTCTTTTTTATAAATAAATCTAGTTACTAGATTAATATGGTTGAGTCAAAAAAATTAAGTTTTTTATGGTTTTCTGATGCTAAAACATTTTTAATAAATTTTCTTAATGAATATTGCTATGTTAACGCCTGTCAGAATTGGGATAGAAATTTTTGATTTGACCTTTGACTTAGCGTGTTTTAATATGTTGTACATACATTTTAGCAACTATCTCGTTTACTATAAGCTTTAGTGCTTTTTTTCTAGGACCAAGTCACTTAATGAGCATTATTGAACGCTACATGATGTACTTTATATAGGTGAGCTTTGAAAGCATACATATTGCTTATGGGGTATTTTGCCAGCATATGCTCCTTAATATGGTGAGATTGTATCTTATGACACAACAGATAATCTATTTATCTTTTTCATTATTTCCACTTTTCAGGGACTTAGTTGGAGGTACTAATTAACATAGCATTGGTGAAATTTCAGAGCATATTGTCCTTTCCAAACACAATTATAACAATTAATTTTAGCCTTTGGATAAACTGACTTTGCATTTTTTAATTTGATTGCTCGTTTTTTGTATATTTAACACTTTAATTAATTTGATTTTTAATTAATCTTCCCACAAATGCATATAATCTAGGCTCTGCGAGGTGTTATGCAGTCCAAAAGTTCAAGAACACTAACATAAGTAACTAACTAGTTCTGATGTATTTTTCTGAATAAATTCTGCAAGAGATTATTCATCAAGTTTTAGTAATGGTGTCCTAATGATGCAAAGCATCAGAATCAATACTTTCCCAGGCACAAAAGAGATTATGGACTTCTTGATAAAATTTAACTGCATATGTGGCAATTGTTTCATATTTCTAAAGACTTTATTCATAAAATTGGCTACTTGATTAGCCATAAATTCAGGCTCTTGATCTCACAAATAAGAACTCTTTGGCTTTAGCATAATTAGGGTTGTAGTTCAAAGTGTCATGATCAACTCAATACTCCATTCATAAAACATCTGATAATGGTAGCAGTTTGAGTTTGATCGCTACTCTCATACATAGCCATCTCAAAATTTTGACTAAAGTGGTCACACTTCTATCATTGTCAAATGTAGGAAAATTTAAAGGCTTATTGTTGTCATTATCGCTTTCAAGTTATTTATAATTATTTTGATTGTTTTGACTTGTTCCCAGTAACTCAGAAAGCTAAGTAGCAGCTCCCTATATTGAAGTGGTTGGAAGGGCCAAGAAAGACTTATCAATAAACATTTGCCAAAGTGGCCCTAAATTGATACTGTATTGACCTCCAAAGCTTCATTCTGTTTTTTTCAGAGGCTTTGTTACTGTAGAATATTTTTGGCCACATTGGCATTGTCTATAATCGAAATCTTTAACTCAACGATTAATATTTTGTTCCCAGCCCACACAGCCTTCGTTCTTTGACTTATTTTGTAATTATCTCACTTTAACTGAAAGTTTGACGTTAAATATTAGATATTTCTTAGACTTTCTCTAAGATTAAATTTTCCAAATTGTTCACCAATCCATGTAGAGTATTAATCGACTTAAATTTGAAAGTGATATTCTCATTAAGTTTAAAAATCTAAGAACCAAAATATTTACTGAACTTTATATTATTTTTGGTATATTGCAGCTCAAGTTTTGCGCTCTTTAATTGTTGGAATTTCAGTATGCCCATAATACCCAACTGATTAGATTATAATATAGCTGCTTGACCACTAAATAATTAGATCCTCTGGTGGATGTAGGAATTATTGTCTTAGATGATAACTTTGTTAGGGTAAAAACCTTGATGAATATTAGCTAATCCGCCAGAATTTTATCCCGAAAATTATTTCAAGTTTCATTAAAGATGATTCCAACAATGCTTTTTACTATATGGTTCAATTGCCAATTAACAAATGGTAATTAATCATATCAGCCAATTGGGCGTTGTCACAAATTGACACATAGAATATGTTTAGTTGCTGAAGCATTAACAATGCTTCTAGGAGCAATCTGCATTTAGCCTTTTAGGTAACGCGGCCTGCTGTTGATAGGTAAACGTCATATTACCTAAGCAGGTTTCTAGCCTATATAGGGTACTCCGCTGAGGTTGATTGAGATTGTGAGGACACTTTTATCAATTAAACTGAAGAAGTAGCACTTATGGTTGGTGGTGAAATCTGACTAGGTGGATGAGGAAGATCCTCATGTGTGCGACCTCAGAGAAATAATCCATTGACAACAGCTGCCATTTCCAGTGAAGCTCCAACAGAAGAGTTGGTCACTGGATCCCCTATATAATCCCTTAATTTTTATGTAAAGAGAACATAACAATAAAGTAACAAAGAAAGAAAATTAATAGTTTTTAAAGTTTAAATTATATATTCTTAGAATATAGTGGAAGTGAAGTTGATTCTCTTTTCTATTTGTCAGTCACTAACTCTGAGGAAAAAGGTAAAGGGAGAATTTTCTTTGTTAATGTGCAATATAGTTACTACACCTGTTCCCGCATGAAGAGAGAGAGAGTGTTAGCACAATTCTAGCGTTTGACATAATACTCAACTTGGTCTTGAGAATCTCAACTAGGGCGATAGTCTTCAAACTTTTGGCAATCTTATTTTATATCAGTAATTTATATCAACGCACACATTAGAATCTGTGAAGTAGACTTGGGAGCCAAGGCGAGCAACCCAGTTGAAAGTTTTCATTTGGGGCTAATTGACAGGAGTAATCGAGTACACAGCTCCCAAAATTCTACATTTTGATGCTCACTACAGGGGGTAGTTGAGCTTTTTTAAGCCAATACAATGTCATAAAAAGTGAACTTAGGTAACTCTGGACGGAATTGGATACCATTAATAAGAACATGATGAACTTGGTGGCACAGGCCAATATCACTAATTTGGAAAAGCGAGTAGTGAAAGCATAGGAGGAGAGTGAGCAAGATATTAAAGTTAATAATGACCTTTTATGGGAAGAATACCTCCTTGAAACAAAAAGAAACTGATTTAATCAAGGAATTTTATTTAATGAAACTGAATGTGAAGCAGATAGAGAACGCTTCTACAAGATGTATGATTATTTGGTGCAAAATTTTATGATGCAATAGGAACTCAAAAATCACAAGTTGTATTGTGCTCAGATGGAGGCAAACGCAGCTGAAAATTATACTCATGAAAATCAGTCAGGAAAATAAAATCGCTGAGAAATATGCCTGGATCTATCACTGAAATTTCATAGATGACTCTTGAAGTTACCATTATTGCTAGTTGGGTAGCTTGGCAGGAATCTCCTGCCAGCGGAGCAACAGAAGAATCTCAGAATATTCTGAAATTACCCACATTTCATTGGGATAATGAACTGGTGTTTTTCTGCCTTTATGAAATGACAACGTTCATGATGAGGACCAACATAAGGCAATAACTGTGATGAACTTCCTAGACAACAATTGCCAAAATCTAGTGTTGGTTTATCTCAATGGGAAAATTGGACATAAAGTGATGTCAAGGAATCTATTATGGCTGAGTTCATTAGTCTACTCAGATGGCCAACCATAAACAAAAGTTTAGAAGATCTAATTTAGAAAGGACAAAACATTGGAAGCTTTCACCAACCAATTTTACCATATATCACGGATTCTGGCTGGAGTAAATGCATTTATTATTCTTGATGCACTCATAGCAATGCAAGCGGCGCTTTTTCCCTAAAGAGAGTTGCATCGCATTATGGCATCAGCGCTTGTAAACCAAAACTTCTACATCAAAGATGCTAACTAATCTTAAGATTCTAGGTGTGACATTCAAAGAACCTAAAAAACCTTTAGCGCCATACCCACTAGAACTCAGGATATTATGATATTTTCTGATACCAATAAAACACTACAGAATCAAATCATTATGAGAAATAAGCCTATAGGACAGAAATGATAAAATAGAACTCAAATATGCTTCTACTAATATGGAAACTGGGCACATATCACTCAATGTCAGAATAAGAAGCCTAGAGAGCAAGTTACTATGGTACAGACTAAAGAAAAGGTAATTGGTCAAGGCTTGTAGAAATGACCAGAAGTCTAGGTAAAGAACAATCTAGCACTGCGATGAAACAAGTTTACCCTGAAATAAATATGACACTGATATTTCTGACTCATTCATTAATGAAGACACACCTGTTTTACTATATCAGGTGGTTATATATACTTTAATGTGATTGAACAAGCAAAAGTGAAGGGTATCGACCCCAAAATCATAAAAGAAGTTGCTCAGCTATATGCTCGTCAGTTGGTGGAAAAGATCAGAACCGCCAAAAGCACAAATAAAATACTTAATATAATCCTTGAAAAGCAAACGTTTTTCTACTTATTAGTGCTACTAAGGAATCCTTTTCTGATTTGTCCACACAATTAATCCATACTCTTTATTCATCAATTTATGCCACTATTCACTCAGTAAACACTTTATTTCAATGATATGAGTTTACATATGTGACATTGTGGCCAATCATGTAAGACTATGAGCAAAAATTGACAGTGGAGCGCCCATTAAAATCATTTAGATCAAATTAGTGAAACAAATGAAGATTTTACAGATTTATAACAATGTCAAGAGTATAGGACCACCTGACTGGATACCACAGCATCTTATAGAGTATAAAGTACATTACTGCTTTGTTTTGGATTACTGATTGTATCAGCTTCTATCATTGTATTGTCAAATTCAAATTTATGACATACTCATTGGGACAAATTTCCTGAGAAAGTATGGTGTTAAGTGTAATTTTAAGGAAAATACCCCTAAGTTTGGAGCAAACCTTGCCCTTGGTTTATAAGAAAAGAGGAAAGGTGCTGTTGACAAAAAAATAATAATTTTGTAAATTTAATTTACAGCGACAGTATAACTCCCATCCAGTACAAGTTGATCAGGTAAGAAAGTAGGGAAATGCCAAAGTAGAACTTGAGAACTATGGTGTCATGGATTTGGTACAACATGAAATCAGTAAATCCTTGACCTCTGGTAGAATCAAGGAAATTCTGAACGAAGCACAAGAATTATTGGACCAAAATGAGTTTAGCTCTGAAAATGGTGATATTCTAAATCAAATTGGCCGCAAAGATGGTTTTATTCTAGATCAAATTGACCACAAAAATAATAATATTTATAAAATCAAATTGGCCGCGATTGGGCAATAATGTCATGGCCAAAATGATAAACAATCTAATCTCCAAAGAAAGGCAAAACTACGATGATGAAACTCAAAATAAGATACGCTCCTGAAATGAAAGATATTTGGTCAGGTAACTTAGAAAAGGAAAAGAACGATTTAGGTGCAAACTGATGCACTGAAAAGGAAATCAAATGAAATGAAAAGAAAACAGTGCCATCAAACAAACCAGAAATTAAGTCCACTGATGATAACAAAAATTTGGACTCAATTGTAGCGCACAGGAGCCACAGAGCTGATGACCCTGATGCTGAAGGCTCCACACAACACCACAATGCACAAATTAGTACTAAAAAGGGAATGCCTAAGAGAGAAATCAATTAAAGGAGAGACTGAACCGGGGTTCCTGAAGAAGACACAATATTTTCCCAATCCACTATTCAATTTATCCCTCAATTTATTATTTACATCCCAATTATTTAGTATTTGTATACAAATATTAAGTTTTTATCTAAAATAAACAGCCTATTTCACAGAATCTTAAGTTTGTCCTTTATTTGGTTTTCACTTTAGCTTAATGAAAAGAAGTGGCTGCAAGTAACCAGGCTTGAGTGCACTACAGTTTAGACACTCATGTTGAGAAGGACTCCTTGTAAGGTTAGGCTTGCAAGAAAAGAGGTTGAGATAAGCTCCATTGGGTCAAGGGAAGATTCCAACGTACACAAGATTATTCGTAAAGAAAACGCACAGTTGGCATGTGAGTGTCAAGTTTACAGCTCTCTCAGGAAGTTTAAGCCGAGTTGGTTAGTGTCAAATCTGTGCAACAGTTACCTCTTTCAATGCCCCAAGTTAAAAATCCCCAGAGTTAAGCGAGCAGAACCTAGGGCGGTGAGACTGGTGCTCACTGCATGTGTGACGCCAATCATACAGTTGAGAAGAGAGAGTTCAGGACAAATGGAAATGCCTAGTATTAGACCACGGAGGTATACCATGGTGAAGAAGCAGCAGGAAGCCTATACCCAAAATGAAAAAGAGATGATCGAGGCAAGGCTGCAAGTGTTGGAAAAAGAGATAGTAGAGTTAAGGTTGTACCTAAATTGGGTTTCAGACACTGCTCACCAGGATCAAGTGGCTACTACCCTAGCGTTAGGGCATATACCAAAGACTAGAAGAATTGAAACTGATCTGAAGGGACTTGAGGAACAGGTCCAAACCTTAGAGCAGAAAATGGAATAAATGTATAAGCATTGAACGAGTATGGTGAACGTTTAGACCACCATGAGACTATTTTTGACAACATTGATTGAAACTTGGATGAAACTAGGGATCAACTTTAAGTAAAACCACAGCCTGCTCTAAGCCCTTCGCTAGACACCTCACTTTTTGAAACGCCGGTGTTAGCTGCACAGGGAGCAACACCTCCATGACATCATAGGAGCACTCCAGTAGAGGAAATTCCGAACTTTAAACCCTATTTCAAAGCCATGCTCACTCCTGGCGAGAGAACAATAGATGGGTTTTTACAAATTTAAGAGAACAGCATGGATGGAGCTAGTGACATGAAGAAGGCTCGTCGCGTCCAAGACTGCATGAGCTGTGAAGCGCAAGAGATACTCAGCGTTAGTTTACGCCTTGGTTTGATCTGTACTGAGGTCAAGGAAATCCTGTTATCAGAATTTGGTAGTGCACAGGATGTTGAGAATATGAAGCAAGAGTTCATATTGATGAAAATGGGCAAGACAGAGACAGTCACAAACTACGCCGCTCAATACTACTTCTGAGTACAACAAATATGTACAACAGGGACCTAAACTTACCTACCGCGAAGGCTGTCCTACTCAGTTCCTTAGAAGCACATCCAGCCCTCAAGATGCACATGACGCTTGCGGCCAAATGGCTAAATCTCTCAAGACTATCAAGGAAGCTTTACTTAAAGTGCAAGGAACTTGTAAGAATGAGAACAAACCAATGACTCAACCAACACGCAGAGTTGGAAAAGCGGTTTATGCTACTCAGGATAAGAATGACAAACCAAAAGACAAGAACTTCAAACCAGTTCCACAGTATCATCGCAAGGAGTTCACGTGCTAAAAATTTCACAAGCTTGGTCACTATTGGCAAGCTTGTACGATGAAAGGCAATGAAAAAAAACCCCCTTCACCAAAAGAGGAAACCCCAAGGAACCATGAATTGGGTGAACCTACATGTGGAAGGAGAGGACGATCACCAAGATGAAGATTTGATGGATGCTAGTACCATGTCTTAGGGCCCCCAGTATTGTATCTGTGTCTGCATAATTATGGGTAAATGGATCCACTGATAAGGTGTTAAACTCTACATGCCTAGCTCAAGCAATGAAGTCCACTCGAGTAGTCAATAGTCTAGAGGAAGTTGAACACTTGTACTGAACACTTTCAAGAATATCGAGAAGACTACTACACTGTATTCCAAATCAACGTCCAATACACCCAAGCAATTAAAGGAATTTGAAAAGTCAGCTGATGAGTGCTGTCAACTGAAAATCCATTTGGGAAGAGTGTATCCAAAGTGGAAGTTGTTATACAGAATGTACGTGTACTGGAATTCCTTGATACTGGTTCCCCAGTCAATATCATGTACTCAAAGTTGATGAAGATGCTGAAATTCATGCCGGACATTGACTATCATGTGAGATATCAGACAACAGGACCTGACACCATGTGTGCATTAGGAACTTGCTCTGCCTTACCTCTACGCTTTGGATGCATGGTACTCACTGCCCCTACCATGGTCTTGGACAATGAACACTATGATTTCTTTATTGGCACCCAATTTTTATTGGAGTTTGGATCAACGATCGACTTTGTTAGCAGCACTGTGAGTCTGCTAAACTACCAGATGCCCCTTGTGTTTAAGGATGAAGACCTGAAGTCAAGGAAGCAGTGGACATGTCAGGTTGAAACTGAGCAATCAATCTAACCAGTGCACTACATACTTCGCAAAATAGGTGTGAAGCAACTAACTGTTTCAGTGTGTGCTGAAGACGGACTACCCTTGAAAGCCAATGAGGCAATGGAGATTTGACCAGGAGATCAAAGATTTATGCACTCCACCATAAGTGTGAAGATCCCCCAGAACACTGTACACAAAACATACACCTGAGAAGGAGTATGCGAACAGGAGCCAAAAGTGCTACCTAGATTTTTTGACGTAAGTCATGAGGGTGAAGTGACTATCCTTCTGGGGAACATAACCACTCAACTTATCTGAATTGAGAAAGGACAAGTTGTGGCATGCGCGAAACTATCCAATTGTAATACCATCATGTCAGTACACGCTGTTGGAGGATTAGACGAACTGGGACTTGCTGATGTGACAGAGGAAGAACGAAAAGAGCTGGATGTTTTATTGGAAGAGTTGAAGATATTTTTAGCCAAGGACCAAACGATTATGGTCTATGTAAAGGAGAGATACACCGTATGGATACAGGGTCAGCTATACCTTTCAAACTGAAGTCATACTGCTGACAAAAAATTGGAAGAGGAGGTCATCACTAAGAAGTTTCAACTACTTACAGATGCTGGCTTGTTGAGGCCCTCAAAGAGTCTATGGGCATTGCCACTCCTGTTGGTGCTCAATAAAGATGGCTCACACAAGGTGGTTATGGACTATTGTCGCTTGAACAAAATTACAAAAAAGATTCTTACCTTCTCCCAAGAATTGATGACGCTTTAAACGGTTGGGCATTTCAAAGGATTTTTCAGCAATGGACCTGGCCAGTGGGTACTGGCAGATGTTGCTGTCGCCCAAAGACCAGGAAAAGTGCGCCTTGATCAGCAGCCAAGGCTTGTTTGAACTAACCAGGATGCCAAAAGGGCTGTGCAATGCCCCAGCAAACTTTCAATGCGCCATGGACAGAATATTTGGAGAACTGAAGATGACGAGTGTCCAATCTATCTGTACAATACAACTGTATTCAGTAGAATGTTCAGAAAGCATATCGAGCACCTTCAAGTGGTGTTTAAGTAGTTGAGAGTATCAAAACTTAAATTGAAATGGAGCAAGTGCACTTTTCTCAAGAAGCAACTTGAGTTCTTGGGACATGAGATCAGTGCACAGGGGACTTGACCTCAAGAAGAGAAGGTGAAGGAAATAACTGAAATTTAGCGTTCAAAGAGTATGAGGGATGTCCAGGTGTTCCTGGGCATGATTGGCTACTAAAGACAATTCATCCCACGATTTGCAGACTTGGCTACTCCCCTAACATACCTACTGAACAAGGACTCTAAGTTTAAGTGGGGACTAGAGCAAGCCCAAGCCTTTGAGGATCTGAAGACAAAGTTGGTAGAGGTGCTGATCCTAACATACCCAAACTTCAATAAGACCCTCTACCTATACACCAATGCCAGTGATGTAGGACTTAGTTCAATACTAGCACAAATAGATGAGAAAAAGATTGACCATCCCATTGAATACTTTTCAAAGGTCTTTACCAAAGCTGAAAGGAACTACACTGTTACAGAGCGTGAATGTCTTACAGTGATTAGAGCAGTGAAGCATTTATGGCCATGCCTATATGGAGTTCACTTTAAAGTTGTAATAGACCATGATCCTTACGCTGGCTCAGGAACATGAAGGATCCTAATGGGAGACTATCCAGATGGGCTGCTCAGCTTCAAGGATATGACTTTGAAATTATACATAGGGCTGGAAGCAACTACCTAAACGTAGATGGGCTCTCAAGATTGCCTGTGTTCCATTTTCATGTGCACAACAGAGATCAACTTTATGACCTAATTGAATTACCCAAAGAGGAATGGGAAGAAGAAACCGAAGAAGTCAAGTCAGTTTTAAGAAGATGCTCAAAGGACATGCAAAGAGTATATGAAAAACTCCAGAAGTTCATTAAGGTGAAATGGTATCTATATGTGCGGCCTAGCAATTGAATGGAAGTTTGATGGAGGCACACAAACACGTGGGACATGGAAGATTTCAGAAGCCCTAGTTTATCTCAAGGACCGTTCATATTAGGAGGCTATGACTGATGAGGTTCACCAAGCCTTGAGATGTATGAACCATGTGCAAGCTTTAGACCATTGGAAAAGAAGTTCAAGTTTACACCAATCCCACCATCCATGCCTTTTCACAATGTATCTTTCGATGTGGTAGGACTACTACCAACTGCCTCAAGAGGGAACAAGTGTGTTATAGCAGCAATAAACCACTTCACAAAGTGGATTAAGGCAGCGGCGATCAAGACATACACTGCAGGGACCACCTCCTGATTTCTTTACAATCAGATTATCACAAGACACGGTTGTCCCCAGATTTTGCTATCAGATAATGGGAAGAACTTTATCTCTGAAGTAGTGAGAAATCTTATGGACTTTGTAGGAGTAAAATAGATGTTCACTACCCCCTATACACCATCATCAAATGGAAGTATGGAACTAGTAAACAGGATGTTAGCCACGATCCTCAGGAAGATAGCAGTTAACTACAAATCAAAATTGGGATATCCTCTTACCATCTTCACTGTTTGCTTACCAACTTAGCCACCACAGGGTCATTGGGATGTCTCCTTTCAAGGCGCTCTAAGGGAGAGAAGCCACCTTGCCTACCATGTCAGCTCCAATAATTGCTGCAGATAAAAAGAACTTACCCCCTGGGAACTATCAACAAGAGTTAGCTGATGAACTCATATGCATACAACTAGAAGCTGGGAAAAACATCAAGCGCAGTATTTCAAAAGGGCATAAAGACAGTCAGAGACGTGCCAAACTGCCAGAATTTGAAGTCAACAATAAAGTATTATTTTATCACGTTCGTGGAGGCCAGCCTGAGAAGCTTCAGGCCATTTGTATGGAATCATCAACTATACTGGCCAAGAGGGGCCATGAATACTCCATCTGAGATGATGCCACCAATATTGTGTTTAACAGAGTCCACGTGAGAAACCTTAGATCCTACCCTCAGTCTCATCTTGGAAGTGGTAGTGTCACAGATTTAATACAGCATGAAATCAGTAAATCCTAGATCTCTGGTAGAATCAAGAAAATACTGAACGAAACACAAGAATTATTAAAGCAACTTGAGTCTAGCTCTTAAAATGGTAATATTCCAAATCAAATTGGCCACAAAAATGGTTATATTCTAAACCAAATTGGCCACAAAAATAATAATATTTCTAATCAAATTGGCCGCAAAAATGGCAATTATGTCATGGCCAAAATGATAAACAATCCAATCTCCAAAGAAAGGCAAAACTGCGTGATGAAACTCCAAATAAGATACGCTCCTGATATAGAAATATTTGTTCAGGTAACTTAAAAAATGAAAAGAACAATTTAGGTGCAAACTGATGCACTGAAAAGGAAATTAAACGAAATGAAAAGAAAATGGTGCCACCAAACAAACCAGAAATTAAGTCCACTGATGATAACAAAAATTTGGATTCAACTGAAGCGCACAGGAGCTACAGAGCTGATGACCCTGATGCTGAAGGCTCCACACAACACCACAATGCACAAATTAGTACTAAAAAGGGAATGCCTAAGAGAGAAATCAATTAAAGGAGAGACTGAACCGGGGTTCCTGAAGAAGACACAATATTTTCCCAATCCACTATTCAATTTATCCCTCAATTTATTATTTACATCCCAATTATTTAGTATTTAGTATACAAATATTAAGTTTTTATCTAAAATAAACAGCCTATTTCACAGAATCTTAAGTTTTTCCTTTATTTGGTTTTCACTTTAATTTAGTGAAAAGTAGTTGCTGCAAGTAACCAGTCTTGAGTACAATACAGTTAAGACACTCGTTTTGAAAAGGACTCCTTGTAAAGTTAGGCTTGCAAGGAAAGAGGTTGAGATAAGCTCCATGGGTCAAGGGAAGATTCCAACGTACACAGGATTATTTGTAAAGAAGACGCACAGTTGGCATGTGAGTGTCAAGTTTACAGATCACTCAGGAAGTTTAAGCCGAGTTGGTTAGTGTCAAATCTGTGCAACAGATTTCCCCTTTCAAAGCCCCAAGTTAAAAATCCTCAGATTAAGCGAGCAGAACCCAGAGTGGCGAGATATAGTATACCAATTAATTGAAATGACAAAAGCCATTTTGTTGGAAATGTAAATTATAGTTAACACAGGGTTGATGCTAAAAAACCTGGATCAATCATATATGTAGAAGTTTTCAGCCCATGAAATAAATTGAGACTAGAGTCGTGGGTAGTACCAGGGATTATAATGCTAATTCATGTGAAATAAGAGTGCTACTGGTTAATATGGGCAAGAAACTGATGAAAGTGGAGAAAAGTAAAGTCACCATATTTGTGCTTTTAAACCCATATGGCCAAAATTTTAAAATTTTAAAACTTTGGGACTTTAACCAAAATGGTATTACCAGCAGATGTTGTTGAAAGTATTAATGCACTGGTCAAAAGTGAGTAACTTGCTGATTTATCAGAATGATGGCAAGAAGAAGTACTACGATTATTCAAAAAATATTAGGTAATAGTTGCCCAGGATGATCATGCCCTCAGATGCGTTAAAAATTTGATCCATAAGGTTGATACTGGAGAATATCCGCCAATATGAATGAGACCTATTTTCTGATCCAGGGCTGCTAAAGCAGTAGTCAGCGAAGAAATTAGCAAGTTGGTTGAGCATGGGCTCCTCATTCCATTGTCAAGTCCATGTTAAAATCCAATCCTTATTGTGAAGAAAAATGATGGATCAAATCGTGAGGTGATCAATTGATGCCAATTGAAAATTACTATAAAAGGATTTATATCTGCTGCCAAAGATCAATGAAATTCTCAATCTTCTAGGGGAAGCCAAGTATTTTTTGGTTATGGACTTAATTTTAGGACATTAGCAGATAAATTTGCTAAAAGGAATCAAAAGAAATGTGCATTAATAACTGCACAAGGATTGACTAGCTGATAAGAATGCCCCAGTATTGTGTCTGCACCAGTGACATATAGAGGGAATTAGATTCTATCCTGAGTAATTTAATATTCTTGTATTTTTGTAACTTAGATGATATCAACGTTTTCAGCAGGACCTTTAATGATCACCTGGAGCACTTAGAGAGAACTGTTTAAACGCCTAGTGGCGATGAATCTAAAATGAAGTCATTGAAATATTATTTCTTTATATAAAGAGCTTGATTATTTAGGGCTTGTGATAAACTCCAGCAGATTGCAACACCAGCCGCAGAAAATAATGGGTATTTAGAAGATGTCAATCCTAAATGAGTGTTTTAGATATACAGGTCTTTCTTGGGATAGTCAGCTACTATTGCTGATTCATTAAAGATTTCTCTGAAATCAACAAACCTTTATTCCCCCTATTGAAGGGTCCAAAAAATGGATTTATTTAGAATGAGGGAGCACAAAATTTTTTTGATAAGTTATGAAACTATAAGATTAGCTCTGTTTTTGCATACCCAAATTTCAATCAGGAATTCAAAAATTCAGACTGATCCCTCATTAATGGAGATTGTCACATTTTTAAAAGTAGACAATGATGGGGAAGAGCATCTGGTGGCATATGTGAGCAGAACATTAACTCCAGTGGAAAGGAACTACACCATGACAGAGCGTGAGTGCCTTATGGGGATTTATTCCTGCAAACAATTTTGAGTGTATATTCATGGGACACACTTCAAAGTTGTGACCAGTCACTTGTCTTTACGCTGGTTACATACCCTTAAGAAACCAGAGGGACAACTGGCGCAATGGCTTTGAAATCACAAGAATATGAATTAAAGTTATACACCAATCAGGAGCAGCACATCAGAATGCTGACAGAATTTTATAATTACCTACCATTCAAGTTGTGTTTCAAAAAGCTGATGCGTTATTCCTTCAGATGATTGAAGGAAATATTGAGTATGAACCCTGAGTAATTCAAGGTGCGCTGAAAAAAGTGATGGAGAATAATGAAATTAAGGGTGGACAGCTATAACAATTAATTTTTGTAAAATGGTATTTATTCCAAAACCGTCAGAACAAGCGGAAATCATTCAAGATAAGCTCAAAATCATCATGCATGAGACTTAAGAAAACTATAGACCATATATTCCAGTATTATTACTATGAATCAATCAACTATGATACAGCGGATTATCTGGCCTGTTGCATGGAATGTCAACTCCACAAGCTGCACAAGAATGTGACAGTATACCAGCTAGTATGCCTTGAGTTCACATGGCTCATGATGTCTGTTATAACTTCAGCAATATTTAGAAGATACGCCAAGTGGTTTTGCACAGGGTCAAGCCCACTAAGCAGTAAAAAAGGACGATATGGAGATCATTTGTCCTCAGCACACATGTAAAATAAATATAATATATTAAATGGGAGCTATTGCTCCGACAACACTTCTTTATTTAATTTGATCTTTACAGCAGATGCTCGCTGCTCCATTCTCACTTTCTTACTAACAACTCCCTTCAATCTTCTTGTATCACTCATATCTCAGCAACTCAGTTAATACTAACCCTTTTGCCTAGACTATTCATTCCATCATATTCTTATTGGCTCCAGCAGAGTTCATCATTTATAAAATCTACAATCACCTTATCAACGCGATCCACTCATTTTTTGTCACATGTCAACATCTCATTATTCATCATTCATAAACACTACTTTATCCCTGATTTATAAGCGATCCAATATTATTATTCCCAACCCAATATTGCCTCATCCTAATGCACTTTAATAGTCATAACTCTGAATCATGATTTGCAGATTCTACCCATTCTGCCAAAATGACTTAGGGCTTATTGTCTTTTCAAACCAGAATCAAAAAAGTGTCAATAGACTTTATGGGAGCCTTGAGTGTTAATACTGGGGGAATAAAGTACATCATAGTTTTTGATAGACCATCTGACTAGATAGGTTTAAAATTAAAGCCTATAAGAAGTTAGATGCTACAAGCATGGAGAGATTCATACTGGATCAAGTAGTATACTAGTATGGATGCCTTCAAATATTTTATAGTGACAATGGAACTAACTTTAATACTACATGTTTCCAAGACTGAACAAATCTTTGGGGTCCAAGGAGTTGTGTCCGTTTCCTACCAGCCAGAAAAGAAAAGAATGGTAGAGAGAGTTAATGGAACTCTAGCTGCAACGCTGAGAAAATTGGTAGCGGAGAAAACTTCCACTTGGGGATCTTATCTGAGTTCAGTTACTTTTACATATAATATTAGTTATCATATTGCAACTAGAAAAATGACGTTCAAATTTTTATATGAATGAAGTGCCGCACTACCACCTATTTAATACTCTGTCATGAAATTAACTTCAGGGATGAGTGCCAAGCAATACTTAACTCAAATGGCAAATATTACGATTAATTTGCAATCCCAGGCATTTGACACAGTGCTGAAGAAAAGGATTAGAGCGAATAAAATAGATGACAAGGATCAAACCATACTGAAATATTACTATGTGGGAGATAGAGTAGCCTATTGTGATACTCATGGATTTGGAAGAAGAAATAAGTTGGACGCCCTAAGGTCAGGCCAATTTGAGATTATTTGCAAGTAAGTAACTGATGACTATATGATAAAGAACATTGCAGATGATCATATAGTGTATAGAGCCATGATAATGCTTTTATTATTGAACTTAAGAGAAAAAAATTATGAAAAACATAAAAATATAAAAAAATAAAAAACATAGAGAATAATGATAAAAAGATAAAAAAACATATGGAAACATTTATTTATAGGATGTTATTATTGAAAAAGAAAAAATAAAAAGATAAAAAAATATTAAATTATTATTGTGTTTTATCTTGTTGCAACAATTTGAGTAATCTGGTGGTGATCTCACCTTTCAATGTTTAGCGAGGAGAAGGGGGATGAACTACACTGAGCTTAGTGATAAAGTATGGCATAACTAAGCCTGCATTTGGTGTCACCATGATTAGCTCAGGTTGAAACTGGATCCGTCATGAGGAGTCCTGAGGTTCTGGAGAGAAATAGGACCTAATAAAGCTGGCTGAAAGTATCCTGTTGTTAAAATCTTGGGCTTGGATGGTTGCTCGCTTCTGGCCCTAGATTTCAACTGCACAGATTCATGGATACTTGCGTTGATTAATAATATGAACTGGGGCAATAATAGTATGGTGACTATTATTTTGGTTGGTTGACCAAAAGCCACGTTGAGTGAATTCTTTCAACGCTAGACAGGTGCCTCCTCCTCTTTCAAGATATATTTAATCAGGTAGGGAAAAATTTCCTATTCTCTTCACATAGAGCCAAGCGGAGATTTGATAAAACTAACCTAAGGATATCTGATCCTTGCACTCTTCTCATAAGAGTAATGTTTAAACAACTAATGTTTAACAATAAGGGTATTTTCAAGTTTTAATCTGCTTTTACTAGGGAATAATTCGGGGTTTTTTATAGTTAGAATCAGCACACAACTTTTCAAGTCCGCTGGTATTTGTGCTCCTATACTGGTTTAACCCTCAGTGTTAGGAACCAAACCTAGTTGGGTACCGTTGCCTTGGGTTTCTTATGCAGCGTAATCCTCAGGTTTTTGGCGGACCAAACAATTAGTATTAGGTAAAAAAACAATTTTTTTGGCTGATTATGATTCTACTCTTCCTCCAGCGTTCAAACGTTTTGGTAGTTTCCAATGACTCCAATCCGTTCTGCTCTGAACAATTCCCTACAATTTGACTATCAGGTGTTATTCCAATTTTGAATTATTGCTTGATTTCATCAGGGGATGATGTTCAGCTAAATTCTCATCTGTTGGTAAGTTCAAATATCATCGGGGATGATGCCCAATGATAATTCATTAAGTTGGCAACCTCTAATATCATCAGGGATGATGCCTGACAATAATCTCATCAATTGGCCACTATTGCCAATCCTATAAAATTATAACTTAACCGTCAAATCTTATAATAAGTTAAAAGGTTGGATTATGTGGTCATCTGCAATTCTGAAACCTGTGAACAATGAGGATTCATTGAAACCAGTCCTGGGGTAATACAGGTGGACTAATTCATATTTTAGCAAGGATGACTGAAATAGTCCTGGTTTGGCATGATGCCACAGGAACTGCGCTTAAGAAAGGCGGCAGCAATTAGGAAACATTTAAGAGGAGCCGCATTTATATACTGGCATTAGAAGCATTTATTTGGACAAAGATGAGCTCTGCTGAATTATATTGAAGCACAATGACCATGTCCTGAGGCGGTACCCTTTTTCCAAATTCTTATCTTTTCTGGGTAATCTAGTCAAGCTGTGGGGATACATTGGAATTTCAGAATGACCATATTTATCCAGCTGATTAGAACAAAATATATCTGCTTGCCCTAGGAGATTATATTCTCTAGTTGATGTATTATTTATTGTCTTAGACAATAACTATTATTTGAAACCACTTACAAATATTAGCTAACCCATTGGGATTGTATCCCACCTGTTTACTTTAGTTTCATTGGGTTGATCCCTGACAATGCTTTTTCTATATGGTTTAATTACCAATTGATTTATTATTAATACAATCATAAAGATATTAGAATTTGTTACCAATTGACTCAAGGAATTATATTTGGTTGCTGAATCATCATCAATGCATCTGGGAGCAACTCACGGGTCAATCTTTTAGGTAATGCAGCATGATGTTGATAGGCAAAAGGCTCACTACCTAATCATGTTGCTAGCCTATATAAGGTACTCCACTAAGGTTGATTGAGATTGTGGGGCCACTTTTGTTCATTAAATAGAAGAGGGAGCATTTAAGGTCAGCAGTGGAATCTGACTAGGCGGATTAGTGTAAAAGACCAGAAAAACCCCAGTTCTGACTGCCATATAATTTTATATATTGCTTTGGTGCACTGACAAGCAACCAAAGAGGCCTAACCGAGTAGGGAAAGGTTTGGGGCATCGACAAGCAGCCAAAAATTCACCTCTCATTGATTGGCTATGCAAAGTCCTCTTTTTGGATAGTCCAACCTGACCACATGAAAGCTTCCTCAAAATGGAAACATATAAAAAGATCACATGTATGTGAGGTATGCAAACCATGAAACATCCTTTATTTTATTCTAGATCATAAAAACCAAGGCGCCTGCCAATAAGAGCTCGTCTGGGAAGCAACTGACAATGCTCCTCAGGAAGGGAAATGCTAGGGTCCTTATAGAATTCTGAAGTGAACTTTGGAAAGTGCTGGTGCGCCTTAAAAAGGTAGCACTTCAGGGACACCACCTAAGATATTAATTAGACTCACACAAGCCTAATCTACAGCTCAGGTGAGGCACAACCCAGCGTCCAAAACAACCAAACCAAAAATGTCTTCAAGTGATATGACTCAGATTCAGAAAATCCGAATCTGAGTTGGAATGTAATAAATGAGACAAACTCATACATTACAATTAGGAATATTCTTGTGGGTGCTACCTTAGAGGGCTAATCCGTTGACAACAGCTGCCATTTCCCAGTGAGGAACCAACAGAAGAGTTGGTCACTGGAACCCCTATATAATCCCTTGATTTTATGTAAAGAAAAATTGACAATAAAGTAACAAAGAAAACAAATTAATAGTATTAAATATTAATATATATTCTTATATAGAGTGTAAGAGAAGAGGATTCTCTTTTCTATTTGTCAGTTGCTAACTCTTGAGGAAAGAGGTAAAGGGAAAAATCCCCTTATTAAAGTGTTTAGTAGATACTACACCTGCTCTTGCATGAAAAGAGTGAAGAGCATTAGCACCAGTCTAGCGTTTGACATAATACTAAACTTAATTTTGAGTAGCTCAACTAGAAAGATAGTCTTCATAGTATTGCCAAATTTTTTAAGTATATAAGTGTTTATATCAATACACATTACAGAATCTGTGCAGTAGACTTGAGAGCTAAGGTGAGAGACCCAGTTGGAAGTTTACATTTGGTGCTAATGCTCTTCACTCTTTTCATGCAAGAGCAGGTGTAGTATCTACTAAACACTTTACAAAGGGTAATTAAGCACACAGCTCCTCAAAATCTACACCAATAATTGATTATCTAAATAAATTCATTTTCTTTATCATAAAAGTGTGTTCTTAGTCATTAGAATTGTTCCTGAAATTCTTTATTTTTATTAGACTGTTCAATTAGCCTTCATGGTCAATTTTTAATAGTTCTTAAGACCGCATGGTACTCTGAGTTAAACTGTTATCCCAATTTAGTTAGGTTCTTTTCGATACAGAAGGATTAGAGGTTGTGCACTAGACTATTCAAATATTTCACTGATTCAATTACTTGTTTATTGTCCATGTGTCCAAGTTATAGTTAGCCTCTATGTAGTTCAGACTTCTCCAAGGTTAGCTTTCAACCAATAATTTTGTATCTTGAACCGCTTGGGTTTATTTTGAGAAAGTGAACAACTTAGTATTAGTCACATTATGGGGTTATAATCATTTTAAAAAACTGATGTTAGGATGTATAAACTCAATTATATATGGGAGATTATCTAGATCCCAATTAGAATGCTGCTAATTTGAGATCCATTTATCTGGTGATAACTAGTTACCTTGCCACAGAGCATCTTAATTATGTTAATGATAAAAAAGGTCTACTACAACTTTTGCTGGACTTTGTTTGATCAAAAACTCATTAAAAACTTCTTTTCTACATGTTCCAGATCATCATGGGATATTGGTTCATCAGGGTAGGTAATTATAGTTACGCCATCGAAGTTAATTTAAAAAGCAATCATCTCAATGTTCCATTAGGTGGAGTAATGGTCCTGAAAAATGACGTGGATTGAGGTTGCTCCCCTGCTTGATATTACACTATCCGCCATTACTGCAATGAATGCCAGGTTATAAGATTAACTTCTTAAAGTGGCTTTATCTTCACTTCTAAAATAAAAATCAGAGTTTCAATTGTCTTTTGTATGAAGATAATAGATCTAAAATGGTGCGTTTCAATATAAGCTTTATAAGTTTCAATACTGAAGGCTGTATTCTTCTGTCATTGCATTCAATATTAGCTGCCTTATGATCTTTCTGATTAAAATATTATTGCTATAGATATAATGAAGCAAAATTAATAATTGTTAATAATATTGTTTATTAGACTACTATTAAGACGTAATTAAAATTATTTTTCTTCCAAGTCTTTAAAACTGTTATCTTTCTCAAAATTTAAAGGTTTAGATAGAATTACTTCTAATGCTAACTGCATCTTTCTCATAACTCCTCTCCCTGCACCATTACAATAAACCAGTGGCTTTAGGGCAGGTTTGAGGCATCTCTCCACATAAGAAGCTTCCTTCTGTATGCCAGTTCCAACTTTGTGATTAAACCCTTTCTAGTCATAGGTAATAGTTCTAGGACATCGCCTCATTTTTGTTCATGGCGGAAAGGCTACGCCGCTGATCTTCTTAAATATGGAAGTGTGGCGCCCATGAACTTTAAATTACTGATTATAGATTAAATTAACTGCAGCATAAATATGAACAAATTTAAATTTTGCCCTTATAATAAAGGACCTTGTACTGGGGCGTTAATATATATCTTTCAATTTGATTTGAAAAGCTGCGACTCCCCAGCTTTTCTTGTATTTAGATATATTATAAGCCAATTGATTGACTATTTCATATATTTCAGAACTAAATACTTAATTTTGGATCATAAGCTTATAGTTTAATCTAAAGGATTATTATTCTCTATAGTTAATACAATAAATTGTTTACAACCATAAAAGATTATAGATCTCTTTTTCATCTAAACACATAACTGACGTACTTGAATTTGTAAGACTTTAACCAACAACCAAAGACATTCCACTAAATTTGATCTCAGATGTCATCAAGTTTGATGTTTGCTTCTTCTGCATGAGGTGGTGGTGCACCTATTCATGTCATATTTAGGCCATTGCAAAGCGCGCCTAGGCTGGCTCTGCTAGCCTCCAGTCCCATCTGTCAATTTTCCTCACTTAAGACCTTGCCCAACGTCTTACATGCCCCCAGCTAGTGCTCTGTAGCCCCCTGGTCCACCAACAAAGCAACCTTCACTTGCTCCTTCATTTTGAGTATGGGAGCCTCTTACCTCATACGATGCTGCCTTCATCATGATGTACAGCAGGTGTACAGACCCATTGAAATTATTATTATCTTCCCCTCAAGGGGCACTTGGACCTGGGCTTTTTTAATGAAGCCCAAGCTATGGCTGCAGCAACAATGCTGCTTTTTTTTAAATACCCACATCCCCACTACTACACTTGGTTGCTGGCAGACGCCACTTTGGTGGTGCAGTAGGCCAGTTTGCCCAGACATCTCTCCACCAACCAGATCTGACAGGTCATTTTACCAGTTTGTTTACTTACAGCACTAATCCCATCCTTTATTTTGTGGTTCCTAATGAAGCCAGCTGCATTGCATGGCCTCACATCTTTGCAATTATTCACCCATACCATCACTATGCACTTCTGGTGATTCCCTTAGTACCATATTCCACTATGCCCCAGACCACCCATTCTGGGCCCATTTTAAGAATGGTCACACCCTTTGATTCGTATTCTTCAAGTTGGACCACTTGAATCATAAGGGCCACTACTCACCGCTAGAGAAGCTTTTACCCCAACTCCCTGTGGCGTTGTACCTACCATAGTACAGCTCAAACTTTACAAGTGGGGTTAATCCTCCATCTCCTCTTTCAGCCCTACAGCTGCAGCTTCTGCTATGACATCCAATTACATCAAATTTTCCTGCTTAATTCCAAATCAGGTTGCTGCTCAAGCCCCTGTATGAATGCCTAGATTTATAGTTCATTGGTCAACTGTTCTTTCCCTCAGCCAATCAACTTCTTTAGCTGGCACATAATTACCCATCTCAAACTTATTTGATTCTCTCAAATGGGAGAACAATGAAGACCTTTCTTATAATATAAATTCCAATTTTGATTGGCCAGAAGTTTTCCAGTTTAAGCCAAACCCAGAGCCACTTCCGCCTTTGTAAGGGCTACCTAGTTTACTGAATACGCCATCAGCTTACCATTAAAGCATCCGCTGCCCCCATTAACGTTACCCTCTGCCAGGACCTCCAGAAAGCCATGGAGCCACTTATTACTGACATTTCCTGTCTATATTATCTGTTTAACTTCTCTCTAAAGTCTCTCAGGATGAAATTGAGGAGCTTGTGTTTGCCACGGGCCAACCATGCACTGTTGCCTCCAAGCTGGAGTGGCTTATACTCAACTATCCCCAAACCCATCAACAGCTTAAAAGCTTTCCTTTTGTGCCATAACTTATTAATTATTCTGAGCCTCAGCTCAGCCAGTACGTCAAGGTGATGCATACTGCAAGACTCATGGACAATGATAATTTTACTTTAGCCTACCTTCTGCCCTATGCCGCCAGTGTCTCCAGTCCCATTATGTTTTCTCTCTTGAGTGCTTTCAAGTTCACACTGGACAGAGATCCCCCAACTCCCCATTCCATATAAGATGCTACTTAGGCTAACCGCTATGGCTCTATATTAAGAGTTTTTTAATTTTAATTTTATTTGGCACACACAAGTAAATTGCGTGGACGTCCCCCTCTTAGGTTGGGACCCACTAGTACTATGACCACAATTGAAATTTTAACCTTCTTTTTACCTTCTGGCACTATGATTAGGCAATTGAGAGTTTTGACCTCAGGTAAATGCTCCCTCTGCTATATTTCATACCATAAGCTACATTATTGTTGGCCCACTGCAAGCTAAATTACATGTACATCAAATAAATATAATTGCTGTTGGCCAATTATAATATTTGGGTCAAGTATTATAAGTTCTATCAGCTTCTGCTTGGCTACCAATTTGTTTCTTCTATGACTTGACATTAAATAAAATGGTAGTCCCATAGTATTGCTATTTAAAAATGACTTAAACTTTATTCAGAAGTGGTTTATGTCACAGCTAGTGAAATAATTCCTGGAATTAAGCGCCCTTTAAAGCCAAGTCCAACAAGCCCTTGGGGCAAAGACCAGAACCCCTAAGGGTCACTGATGACCTCTCTAAGAGCATTTGCAGAAAATGGGTTTTGGGTTTGCCAGCCAGGGATGAGGAAAACGGCCCATATGAGCCAAAAAATAATTGAGAATTGAACCTAAGACCCAAAAACTTCAAGATACAAGGTTACAGAATTTGGCCAAATTTGAAAAATTTTAATTTTGTTGAAGAACTTGAATTTGTGGCTTGGATCAGATTTAAATTACCTTTTGGAATATTTGTAAATCATTATACTATAGATTAAGTCCTAAGAGGAGAAAGGCTTTGTTTTTCTCAGATACTCTGATCACTCTAATAAAGTTTAGAAATTTTTGGGCAAGTATTTCTGTATATTTTTGGTTTCTTCAACAAAAGATACACCTCTCCGAAGTTCTGTGATAGCTGGAGTCCATTTTCCGCTATGTTTTGCACCTACTGCTGTACGTGAGCTCTCCACCCACTCTGCCACCTATCCCTCCGGCTCCACCATTTCTATTTTGTCACCCTCTGTACTAAACTTTTATGCCACCCTTCTCAGATCCCAGGGCTTCTTGACCTTGATAGTTGTGGACATTTTGGTGTGCGTTTTGCTCCACAGATTAATATGGAAAAATAATACTGACCATTTACGACGTCTCTTCATTTTGTTGGGTCACTTGGCCTTGTTGTCACATCTTTGGCCTGGTCTTTTCCCTCAGCGACCTCCTGCGCTCCAGTTTCCCTGAAAGTTTTAAGAGTCAACATATTTGCAAATATCACTCAAACCTTTTCTGTCTTTTTATGACCCAACTATTTATAAAACGGCCAAATGTTTTATGGTACTTTAAGTACCCAAACTATATAGAATGGACACCTCTGAACTGGTGCGATGGAATTATTATCTGATAAGTTTCCTGTTGGAATACTAGGTTAGCTACTGCAAGGTGATAAAATGACCCCATTTGAAGCTCTATATGGTGATAGTCTACACTTTTAACAGCCTTCAGCCACTGTTAGAGCCATCAAGTCTAGTTAACTTTAAAATAACTTAAGGTCCTTGGTGACCAATATTATCCAGTTGCTTACAGTGGAATATAAAATCAAAAATCAGCTACTATCACTTGAGAAACCACATGGAGCAATTTACATTAACCGTGATTGCTAATTTAATAGCATATGACTAGTTCCTATATAATTATCATCTCAATAAGTGTACCAACAAGCTGACTACATCATGTTTGGATTCTATAAATTTCTATATAATTAGGTTCCAGATATCTATAGTAAATTCTTTACTTAGAGAAGTGGTAATTGAGTGCTTAAACAGGTTTAAAGGACATATGTCTGCCTCCAACAGGAATAAGAGGGGTCTTTTCAGAACTTAAGGATCCAACTTGTCAGGAGCAAATAAGGTTGGAAAACCACAGGCATCAAACAAACATAGTTAATAAGGTATCCACCTAAACTAATGAAAATTGTAACAACACCATGTGTCAATATGGAAGGTTCCTGGTAAAGTCATTTCAGGCTTTAACGAGGAACAAAAGATAGTCTCCCATACCTCAAAGATCTGGAAGTACATAAATCTTACCTTGAAATATATGAAGATTACTGCTAGACCACAGTGGGCGATCACTTTCTCAACCAAGTCCAAGTAAAGTAAAAGATCCTGATCCTTACTTCATGAAAAGCTCTCTTAGACGCCACATCCATAGGAAGCCTATAAATGTTGAGCAGTTTTAAATAGTAAGTTTATTTTATCTATCTTATACTAATTGCGTTTAAAAACACTATTTAAATAAATAATTAATACTAGTTTAAACAACCATTTTTATTTCAAGACTCATCTGCGTTTACACACTTTCCTACTAAAAAGGAAGAAATATATCAGAGGTCTTTCCAAGAATTCTTTTCATATCCTTTAGGTATTGGCACCTTAAATATATAAACCCAAATAATTCATAAATTAGCATCTTTGAAGCCTGTTAAATATGTCATACCCTGTCCATATTTACAGTGTCAAAAGAGATGCTTCCTTTGCCAGTTGAAACCTTTATTTCTTGCTGAGCATAAAGTAAGACTCATAGGAACAAAAAAGGTACTAATAGCAAGCATGGCACTAGGCTCAGGCTCAGAGGATTCTTTTCCAGTGTACTCTTGAAAGGTTTTTGGTCAATCTGGAAGCATAGTTATTCTCTGTCATCATGAACTTAGCGCCAGTACTGGTTAGAAGTGTCATTTAATGATTTTTTTTAAACTTTATTTTTAATTTCTGAAGAACCTTATATTAGCTTGGGATTTACATTCAAAGTTACTTACCCTGGCCCATAAGTTGTCACATTGCTCCAATCAGTCATTATATTGATGTTCTTCCATTCTATAAAACAGTCCCATGTTAGTTAAATCTACAATCAGTGCTTCCCAAGTAATTGTCGTGCAATTGTTTTTTTCATAGTTAAAATACCACTTCCATGATCTATGGCCTCCACCTAACCAGATAATTTATGACCCAATCTAGTATCTATTTTTATAAGGATCCTCAGCACCTCCATTCATTGGAAACATGGTACTGGGAAGCCCAAGAGGGACAGATGTCCCAGAGGATTTGGAAGGTCACGAAGGTCCTCTAGGTCCCTAAGGCCTATTATCTATATGGCGTAAGGGGCCTGAGGGGGCCTGCAGACCTTATAAGTCCTGTGGGTCTGTGAGGTCCAAAGGCACCCTATATCTTCTGATAAAGAGATTCCCATAAATTCTTGTTGGAACTCTTTGATTGTCACTTTTAGTTTAGCTATATTTTCCCTAGGTTAACTTGAGAATTCTTTAACTGACTCCTCAAGTCATATAAGGCTTGTTGGAACCAAATCTGCCTGTTGACTATAACATCTTTATAGTAGTGGGTTAGTCATTCATTAAGGAACCCAAAAATTTTAGAGTTGGGAAGGGCAATCTGGTATAAAATTATGTTTTAAAAGGCGTTGGTTGTACATTATATCCACTTAGTGAACTCTAACAAGTAATTATTAGGTTTATAAGAAATCCACTACATTAGCATGGATGGTTTGGGGTGCAACACTTGTTGGACCAATTCATATTGATATAATATTAATATATAAAAGATATGGTAGATAACCGGATGCACAAAGTGGAAAAGAAGTATTCTGCACAAGTGCTCAACTTGCTAGCTGGCAGTTACAAGGTGGAATAGAGATTCCTCATTGTGGACGGAATGTAAGAGGCCTGAGACGATGTGGATTGACATCTGGTAAGGTACATTTTATCTGGCACTTTTTGAATGGTAAAATTGATATTACTAAATTAAATGAAAGAAACCTTGAATTATAAAAGGCAAATGACATATGAAGGTAGCTTAAGCTCTAAGTTCTTGGTCTGCGTGGGAGGTACCTCCTACTGAGATTGTTTATACAACTGACTAACTACTTGCTCTATCAAAAAAGAATTGATTTTCAGATAATTTACTTCTATTTAATTGACGTTATCACATTGACAACTTTGGGGCCCCTTTAGTGAGCACAAATTGTCTGCTTTATATATTTAATTATGCAATTTAAGGGTTTTTGACCTTGGAGATTTTAGCACTGGAGATCCTAGCTACTATTAGTATGGCTTTTTTAAAATGGCCTTGATAACAATAGAAAATTTTAATTTTATACATATAAGGAATCTTGATGAGGTATTTCCCATGGTTAAACCCAATGATGCATGACAGTGTCTTAAGATAATAAGTTAAATTTAAAGGGATTCTGTATTATGATAAGGAACTTAAAGTTAAAAAAATTTATTGTATTAAGGACGGTTACCATTTATAGATTTTGGGAAAGTTAGTGCCATAAAGAATTTCCTGATTCTTCTACTAAATATTTTATTTCCTCCCTGTTATAAGGTCAAACAATGTCCAATTTCTGATTTTACCTCTTTTTTGTTCGCTGAATTTTATTAAGAGCGTCATGATCACATTTCCTGTAATCAAGAAGATATTTAACTTATTTGTGAATGTGTAGCACTTATTTGTGATCCCTATTGACAATTTTAGATATGAGTATCCTTCTTCCATGACAATTTGAGGCTCACTTAAAGGTAAGGGTCAATCAGTTCTTTATTTGTGGACTCAATCCTGGATAATCAGTAAATTGATCATTTCTATAAACTCTGTCAATTAGTAATTATTAAAAACAAAGGTAAGTTTTTATAACCGTTGCTATACTCAAGTTAATTAAGTTATTGACTATCTTCAAAACATAGCATTTTCTAAAGAACTACTTTTATCAATCTAAACTGCACAGTGGTAGGTAGGTTTTAGTTGAAACATTGTTATAGAGAATTTAAAAAATTGGTATGCTTTTCTAAAAATTAACTAGTTGTGGCTATATTCAAAGTTAAAAAAACTCAATGACTTAAGTCAGTGATAGAGTTGGATATCCAAGGGAAAAGTTTAAGACTGCTATTAGAAAGATTATCATAATGTACATTCTCAGTAGCAAAGCTTCCAAAAGAATGAATTAAGGTTGAAGTCGTAAATTTTAGTATTCAATGTGTCATGTGACCTTTAGTTAGCGCCACATCTTTCATCTATTATGTATTTTATTATGAGAGCAAAGGAATATAACACAGCTAGCTTAAACTTTATGAGATTGTAACAGTATGCACGAGTATTCTAATATTTCCCTTTTACCCTTTTTATTTTTCAGTAGGAACTCTAGATAAGTGAGTTGATAACATGCTTACCAAATGACATATACATAAGAAGTTTTATAGAGCACTTACTATTATTTTTTTGTAGAAATGGCACGTGATTTCTCAGACCGTAGATTGACTGTAATACCCTTGAAAATGTAAGGAATTCAGACCCACATGATAAGAATTTAAACAAAGCTTAAAATATAAGAAAAGTTTATATCTCTTAGAAAGATAGACCAAGTATAACTTAAGTTTAAATTCAATAGGGAAGGCCAGGATGAATGAAAGTCTTTTAATAACGCCTAAATTTAACATATAAGTTAGTGCCTTTTTTAGTTTGTATATGCCCTCTTCTAAGGCTCACTGATACAGTTTTATAAAACCTCATTTAATCTAACGTAAAAGGTTACATGGATAACAGTTTAATGTTACGCTCAGATGAAGAGATATATGCTTAACATCAGATGTACTTATATAAGCTTATTAAGATCTACCATGACATCAGAGTAATTAAACTTATATTTTCTAGTCATAAATCATCCTATACTATTATCATGCTTTAAAGAGATCATGATGTCTAAGACAAATAAGTGACCATATGTTTATATGCGCCCTTACTTCCTCATTGATTTGTGAAGCTTTTAAATGACATAATACTTTCTGGGTAAATCCCTGTAGATATTAGAAGTATCTGTTACTCTCTACACTGCCTTAAGAAAAACTATCATATGCTATTTGACTAGGTGTGATTAGCCTTGAGTGGCAGTTTCATTCCTACCATCTAGTCCTGTACTTTTATATACTACTCCCTTACCCCATTTAATTTCTTAATTAATGATTCAAACTTCATCATAATAACGGCCTTTTTGCAAGAATTTAAGGATAAATAAAGAGCCTTGTTGCATACTAATTCGATTATTTGTCTCATTCAACTATGCATTTTGTTGTAAAAGCTTTTTGTTTTATAAGCTTTTTAAAATACTGGTGTCATCATTTAAATGGTGTAATGGTCAACTGTCCATAAGAACTATAAGGCTTTGCTTTATCGCTCACCATATTATATATAATAATTCATATACCTTAAAATTTTTCCTTTTGATTTTAGTATGACTTTGTGAAGGGTAGCAAATATTCTCCCTTAATTTTTTTGCAAAATCCTGCTCTCCCATCTAGGCTTTTTTTATATGACTCTCACAAAAACCAAATTAAAACTTAGAACAATTTATAAAAGGTTAACTAGTAAATATTCCTAGTAATGTTAATAAACCTGATCAGGATGATGTTAGTACACATAATGAAGTATGGATAGTACAAATAATATCTGTCATGCTTCTTAAGATAATATAATTATATACAAAGAAAGTGAGCCACTAGTAAAATGATACTAGCTCTAGAAGAATATAATTACTGTCAAATTAAGATAGGCCTTGTCAGGTCTCCTCGTGGAAGAGTTTATCATAGAATCCCACATATCCTGATGCTGTTGGACACACAGGTAAAAGACATAATTTTATTCACTCTTCTACAATTGAGAGGCCAATTTTAGACATGGTTATATCTAGGGTATGTTTCTTAGCTGTAATTTACTTAATTGATATTATATGGTAATTAGTCTCCTTTTATAACTTAAAGCTGCTATAGCTTCTAACTTGGCTATTTTTGAGAGCTCATTTATGATCATTATGTCCTAGGGCTATGATGCAGTAACAGTAGTGGGAATAAGTTTTACCAATACAGATCACTTTCTCCTTATCACAATTTCAATATTTAAAAGAATACCCTTTTTAAACATATCTTCTGCATTTGTGTATTCCTAAAGAAAGTCAGAAGTTATACTCTACAAATAAATGGCACAATCTAAGGATCTATAACATCCTTAGTATTTTGCTTGGCCACTCCGCAGCCATCCATTTAGTAGAGGAGATATCCATAGGATAACTAAGAGTTTAAAATGTCTATGTAAATTTATACAAACATGGAACATTGTACTGTGCATCTCATCTTACTTAGAACAATTTGCTGTAATTGACTAACTCATACCTCACCAATGCATTTGAACTCTTTTCTTTAATAAACATCTTAGCTTAACATAGTTCTAACCTGAAAAGCCTATTATATCTGCCTAGTGCTAAAAAGAAACGCTGATATATTTGCAATTGAGAGCAATGAAGCTGATAGAGAATGTAAGAATTTCAAGGGAAACTCAGTCACTTCTGCGCAAATATTAAGGCATATACATAAAGTAACATGATGAAGGCCCTGAATACCAGAAAATGTATTTGTCTACTTAGACCATATTTTATAATAATAAATTTTCTAGTAACTTGGCTTGACGCTTTGTAATATATATATAAAGATAGATTGGATCATTTAGTATAATAGATTGCCTTCTTAAATAATCATGCTTTACCATTTTAATTAGTTCCCCATGCCCATATGATAAGTCCAAGCCTCTCAGCCCTGAGATTATGAAATTGAATAGTAATTTTAACTATAAGATAGACTATCTAAATTTCTCTTATCCAACATTGCTTGTAGTATCTGGTATCTGAAAGAGAAAAAATAAAATTTCAAGCAGTTAAAAATATAATCAAAAATGTTAAATTCCCATGAAGTTTGTAGCAATAAAAGTCTTTCATAGCTATGGACTCTACTATACTGAGCCATGTGACCACTATGATACTATCTGTCTTACACAAGAACTATGACCTTGCACATTTTCTATCAGGTCATATAATATATTATTGAGTATAGGGTAATGTTACTCTAAATAACCTTTTTTAAATGTTGGTTGCCTTAATTTGTTTTTAAAGGGCCACAAACGCCAAACAAGATCCTTCAAGACTATATAGTATCTAAGGTGACTGGCAGGAAGTCTAATGTAGCTATTTTGCAAAAAAGTCAAATCAGGTTATAGTTGACAATTTTTAATATTTTTTAAAAAGTTTTACATATTATGAATGGTTGAAATAGATGCCAAAAATTTGTAAGTTTGTATTTAAAATGTATATCTTTTTTAAATCTGTTTAAAAAACCTTATTAGCCCTTGGAAGTTGCCCAAATAGTGATATACTTTCCCAGAAGTTCTTTACTTTATAAGTATAGTGCATTTTTTATTAAACTCTTATATCTAATATTTTATTGGAGGTAATAATTGTTACACTGTGGTAGCTGCCAATCGATTTGCAATGGCTAGATATAAAAAAATATTGCATAATCTATGAAATTTATAAATCTTTCTGTAATTTCTGATTCTTGAAATCAGCCCAATTATGTTTTACTAAGCAAAGCTTGCAAAGATTGTCAAATCAGGTGCTTTTCCTTTTAATGTATCATTGATAGTTTGCTTCAAAGATACTTTTAGAAATCTTCAGATGCCTCCTAAGAAGACAAAATCTTCTTTTTATATTTTACACTATATGGATTTATCCTTGTGAAATTACCATCTTAAAACTTTTGTATTCCTAATATCACTAAAGTTTAGAGATAAGATTATAGGGAGTGTCCTAGGGGTATCTATTCCTTTAGAAGCTTTGCAAGCGGTTTGAGACCTCTCTGAGTCAGATAGTGACAAACTGAATATTTAAAAAGTTCTTTTTATCTAGGTTGTTCATGGTTATCTCAGACAGTATGAACATATTTTAATTTTATATTATATTCTCAAAGCAGGTACTAAGCGCTAGGTTCTCCAATTTACTTGGCTTTGATAGGCTAAAAGGACATAGAGTTTTTATAACCTTTTTGCAATACCAACATTTTCAATCTAAAACTGAACCCATATTCCAGGGTAAGTTGAAAAACATTAATTAGCTTAAACATGTATTAAACTAACTTTTGAATTTGACCTTCACTTAATACCACCTTTTTCAAAAATGAGATCAAGGTGGCAATAAATTAAACATTTATTAATATAATAAAATAAATTAAGATTAAATCATTTAAACTTTCTAATAAAATAACATTTATCATTTATCTAAATATCACAACTATCTATAAATATATTTATTTTTAAGGTATATACATCAATCTGAGGTATCTCAATTTTCCTGATCTTGATATAACTTTGCATTCTCAAAACAATGTGATAAGATACAGTATCCACAAATTGTAAACTTAATCAGATATTCTACTTAAAATGTGACCAAAAACTAAACTGTTTTAAAGTTTTTTATGTTTATATACCTATTATAAGTATCCTCACCTATCAGGGCCAGAATAAAAAGAGATATTTAGATTCAAATATTTACTAAATCTTCCTGAATATTGTATTGTTTTTGGGTATTTTGCCAAACATAATTGTCACATTCCAGTTTTATAATTTTGGCATTTTCTGTTGTGGTTAAATGACAAATTTTTGGGAGTGGATTGCAAGGATAAGGAGGAGATGAGACAGGCCAGAGGAGTCAAATTGTCCGCCTTCTCTGACCTTATATGCACTGTGGATAAAATCTGATTTAATGCCAAGCAGGAATGGTTGATCCTTAGTAATTGCATGATTTGGTCATAATGTTACATTGACGGGGCTGCAGATTACTCGCTATAGTTTAAATGAGGATGGTTTGAAATAGTTAATTTTAAACACATATTAAATTATATATATACATTTATTTTAGCTAAATGGAAAATTCACTTGATATAAAAGGCTCAAATTTGCACATACTCAAGTTATAGGATTACCAGAAAAGATAGTGTCAATTTATTTTCCAGAAAAAATTACAAGCTCCAACAAATTGATTGGGGCCATATTTCCAGTTATCCTTAAATGCATTTTACCTTGACCAATCTCTCTGTTAGACATCTCTTCCTTAAAAATAAAGGCTGGTTTAATATATTTTACTTGTCCCATGTTACCATCTGCTTCCCTGTGTGTTACCTTTTCCTAGGGGTTCCAGGGGCCTATTTTTTACTATGAAGTCGTTGACACAATTCTAGGTGTTTCTAGTATGCTTTTATTAGTAGCCTACTCGTGGAGAGTTAGTGTCAGGAGAGTGTCTATAGCTCTCCAGTTCCCAGCGTGGTGGTGCACGGTGCGCTGGACCAACGCAGGGGAACTAGTTGTCAGTGTTAAAATAAAGGTAGCCCAGCAGAGGGAGCTTGAGCTAAGTGATTTAGGGCGAGGGTGGTTAGCATGGTACATATAAATATGGATTAAACAAACAGCAAAACTTGACTGTTCCCAAAAGCCATTCTAATTAAGCTTTGAACAGGGCTAGAGTGCACAGATGCCCCGGTTTGGAGGGAATCTGGGCGGCCCAGAGATGTACCTGATGCTGTATTTTTTTAAGATGAATAAATTGGCTAGTGTTTCATGATACCTCCTCAAAGAGGTCTGTACACAGTATGCCCAAGTTAACATGAGAAAAAACGTTAAAATAATGGAGGGTTTTTAAAGGGAAGACAACCAATGAAAAAGTTGGTATCAAAGGATCATAATTAAACAAAATTTTACAAATCATTTGTTGGAGAAAGTGGTGCTAAGCTGAGGTGCACTAATAAGCGCACACTTCCATTTGACAGGGTGCATTACTTTAAAATTATCCAAAATTCGAGTAATTGATTGAAGTCAAGGCCAATCCAAGTTGGAATTTTTGTAAACTGTACGGGTTTTGAGCCCCCATTCAACAAGTAACCAAATTGAGACATCATCATTTAGAAGATAACTTGTCCGCAATAATGCAAGAGCTGAAACAAGGGGCTGGGCGTTATGCACCTCACCTGTACCAACCTGGGCATACATGGCCTGTACTCAGCGTTGGTCCAAGGTGTGCTTTAGGTCAAAAGGTCCTGCAACTTGACCTTTTGGACCTCCTGCCGCCCAGCCTTGTATTTTCTGTTGGTGCCCTTAATTAGGTCATGTAAACATGACATTACCCTCTCCTCTTTTTTGGTCTCCACCCCCCCTCCAGGTTGCATTCGCCAAGGGAAAGTTTTTGTGGGCAGGGGCCAACTTCATGGCAGCAACAGCTTGCTTGGACTTAGAACCTGCGGCCTCCAGGAAACGCTCGTGGAAAGCTACAATTAGGTCTTGGCATGGGTGCAGTCATGCGCCAGAACCCAACTGTTCTCCGCTGCATCAAATCCCCTCTGGGATATAAGATACTTGAGTCTTTTTACCCAACCAGAAGCTACAATTCCCTCCACTTCCCACTCCAGCGCCCATCCACGAGATAAGCCTCAGGAGTTTCTGGTGGGAGGCTTTTAAACAACGTAAGCTTGCTTTCATGAAAGACTAAAAAGATTTGAAACAAGGAGGGGAGATACAACTGGTATGAGGCATGGCCCACCTTTCTGACAATGCAATAAGGCCCAATCCTCTCTGGTCCCAGATTTTTGCATTGTTTTCTTAGTTGGGATGTTTTTAGCATTAAGCATCAAGAGTTCTCCTTCCTTTTACGCTGGTCCAACTCATCTCTTACCATCAGTGTTCTCCTTGTAAGCCTGAATGGCCGCATCTAAAAATGTGTTCACCCCATGGTGTACTTTATTGATCATTTTTGCAAAGTCCACCACCGCTTTAAAATTATATGCGCAACTGGGCTCCATGTTAAAGGCGGGATTGAAGCCATAGTTGGCGAAGAAGGGGAACAACCAATTGATGCATGTTGGGCGTTGTTATAGCTGAATTGGGCAATGAAAAGATGGAAACCCAATCTGAATTATCTGCGGTGGTGTAACACCGCAAGAACTGTTCTAGGCACTGGTTCACTCGTTCAGTCTGCCCATCTGATTGGGGGTAATAGGCAGTTGAATAGCAGGGGTGAATCTGAAGAGTCTTACACAACTCTTCCCAAAAGATGGAGGTAAACTGGGGTCCCCAACTGCTAATTTTTTGGGGGGACCCCATGAAGAGCAAACACGTGAGTGACAAAGCCTAGCCATCTCATCCGTGGTGACTGTGGTTCTTTTTTTTAGTACTAGATGGTCCCAACCCAAGGGGGGGATTCATCGATGTGGTGACTGTGGTTCTTCAAGGAATAAAGTGGTCGAACTTTGTAAACTGTTCCACCACCACCATGTTAGCATCATAGCCATCAGATAGGTAATTCCACAATAAAATCAACTGATAAAGAAGTCTAAGGCCCTTCAGTATTTTGAACTTGTACTAACAGCCCCACTAGTGGCTGGCAATCTGATTTCATTTGGTTAAAAACCAGCCACTCTTTACAATACCTGCCTGTCTGTGCGGCTAACCCCTTCCAATTGTAAGTGCGACAAATTAGCTTTAGAGTCTTTACCTTCCCAGAGAACCAACGGTGATTCCGCCATAATGGTCCAAGATGATTTCCATTGAAGTGGTCCAGCGGGAACCCATAGGCGCCCCTGAAACCACATCATTTCATCCTTAACGTGATAACCCCTGGTAATATCTTCCTGATTCAATGCGCTCTTAACAAGGACCATAGCATATTCAGTCAACAAAGGCTGGGAAAGGACTACCTTTCTGAACATACCATATTCCTCCTCATTTTCCAGTGGAGCAAGCGCTGGCCCGTTGGCTGAGAGAGAGGGAAGTTAAAGCACAATCTTACCCAGCAGAATCATCAAGTGGGTATTATGCACCTCAACCCCCTTAGGATTTAGAGCTAGTACAGGGTTGTGGCTCAAAGCATCAGCCAAACCATTTTCCTTGCCCTTGGTAAACCCATAGGAAAACATAAATTAGGCTAAGGTCTCATGCCAGCGGATTTGCCATGGGGTCAAGACTTGAGGTGCGCAGTAGTACAGCAAGGCACAGTGATCTGTATTTATGAGGAAGGGTTGGGATGATCCATGCAAGTGATGACGCCAATAATTCAGCGCCTCAACCACTGCTAATACTCATTATCATATACAGCGTAATTTAACTCTGGCAGTGGCATTTTCTTGAAAAATATCCCACTGGATACTCTATTCCATCTTCGCCTACTTGTAATAGGGCTGCCACTATGTCTAAGTTGAAGGCATCAGAAGCAACAATGAACTCTTTATTGGGGTCAACATGGCGAAGGATGGACGTGGACAATAGAGTACAAAGTACCGCTTAGAAGGAATCATGAAAAGTTGGGTACCACTGTAGCATTTTTGCCCCACTCACCTTACATAAAAGCGCCGCCACTTCAGAAAGTTATGATGTGTATTTTTATAGAACGTACACGTCCCCAAAAAATCCTCAATTCCTTAACTGAAGTTAAAGTGGGCTACTCACAAATTGCCTTTTCCTTGTCTGAGTTAATATGAACCCTTGGTCAAATATGACGTTACTCAGGAAGGTGACCTGAGACTTGATGAATTCACATAGTCTTATTTTTAATGTAAGGTCAGCTGCTTTCAAACGCTCCGCTACCTGCTAAAGGTGTACTTCATGGAACACATTGTCAGGGGAAAATACCAGAATATTATCCATGTAGGCTACCGCGCATACTTCAGAAGGTTCCCCAAAGCCGCATCAATATGGCGTTGAAAGATAGCAGGGGCATTTTTAAGCCCAAAGGGCATAACCCGAAATTGGAAATTCCCTTTTCTGGTATGGAATGCAGTCAGCCACTCCTGGCCCTTCTTTTTACGGATCTGATTGAACGCATTTAACTAATCCAGCTTGGAAAAGATTCTCGCCTTCTCCACATAGCGTGCAATATGTGAGTCCAGTAAATGGGATGTAAATCTGGTACAGTGACGTTGTTTAGGTTCCCATAATCTATGCATGGCGTAAGGTTTTATCAGCTTTCTCTACAAAGGAAGGTGAGGAACATACAGAGGATTTAAGAAAAATCGCGCCTTTGGCTAAATGCTCTTTAACCCACACATCTAAAGCCGCTTCCTCCCATACAGTCAAAGGGTAAATAGTGGATGATATATGCACCAGATCTACAGTGAGCTTGAACTCGCAATCAAACTCTGAATGAGCTGGCAGTACATTGGCTGAAGCCGCATCAAACGAAGATTCCAACCCCTCAAACAGGAAGGTAAGGGATTTCCAAAGAGCGCTTCAACAATGGAGCAAAACTGACTGTGTGGATATTGGGCTAGTGGGGCAAATTGCCCTGAGAGTGTGCTTCAGCCAAAGGGACAACTAGCTTGTGACCATTCTTCAAATTTAAGGACAAGGTAATCGCTTTAAAGTTGGTTCTAACATTAAAATTTCTTCACCACTCTACACCCAAAATGATGGGGTACAATAGGTTTTTGATAGCTTGGAAGCGGTCAGACAAATGATATTTGCCAATTTGATAATCCACTAACTCTATATTTTTCAGCGTGAGAAATACCTTGGGAAGCCCTTCCCCTAATCATACCATCTGGCAATTAACTCATCTCAAAGAAGTCGGCTAGGTCTTGATCAATAAAATTCTTAGAGGCTCCTGTATCCACCCAAATAGTAGTGCTGTTTTTTTCCTAAAGGGGATGAAAGGGTAGCAGTCATCAAAAGTTATCCAGAATGGTCTTTATTTATAGCAGACAACGCCAACACTTCACCACAAAAATCTTCTTCAGGCATTAGCATGCCCAGGGTACGTTTCAGCATCATAGAATGGAGAGGGCTAATTGCCACTTTTACTACTGAGGTCACAAATCCAACCATATCTTCAGCAACTGCATAAACGTTTTTATATTGTAATAGTAACTCCTTCTCCACCTCCTGGGTTCTGCGGATCATGGTTGTGGTCAAGCGTGGGTTCTCTGGGGTGATTTGATACAATGAAATGGGTTTTATATCTGAGTTATATGAGAAGATATAGGGCTTAGTGATAATAAGTAAAAATCATTATACACCGAGTTTTGGATCAAAAATAGTACCATACCCATTTTAAATGATGGGTTATGCACCATTATCCAAGGCCATCACCACCAGGCCCTTTGTAAATGATCCCACCTGCATCATCTGAACATGGCTCCAAGGTAAAAACAATTTCTTTTATTGATTTTTTGAATTTTGGTGGAAAGTTTGGGAATCATGACTCTTGGATCATGAAGCATTTGTATCTACCAGGTATGGGCAAGAAGTATAGGTACTTTCCAGTCAGAGGTAGCAAGAATAATGCCGAGATGCTCCAACCATCAGAAAAATGCAAAAACAGTGGTGAGCCCCACCGCAGCTGTGACCAACAGCTGGCGCACACCATTTCCACCTTTTATAATACTTACATGAAAAATTTCATGCACATAAAGTAAGAGGCTGGTCATCTAATGTCAGGAGAGTGTCTATACCTCTCCAGTTCCCAGCGTGGTGGTGCACGGTGCACTGGACCAACGCAAGGGAACTAGTCATCAGTGTTAAAATAAAGGTATCCCAGCAGAGGGAGCTTGAGCTAAAGTGACATGGGGTGAGGGTGGTTAGTACGATACACATAAATAGGGATTAAACAAACAGCAAAACTTGGCTGTGCCCCAAAGGGTCGTTCATAAACAAACTTTGAACAGGGCTAGAGTGCACAGGTGCCCCGGTTTGGAGGGAATCTGGGCGGCCCAGCGGTGTACCTGATGCTATAGTTTTTTAAGACGAATAAATTGGCTAGTGTTTCATGATACCTCCTCAAAGAGGTCTGTACACAGTAAGCCCAAGTTAACATAAGAAAAAACGTTAAGCTAATGAAGGATTTATTATAGAGAAGACAATTAATGAGGAAAGTTGGTATCAAAGGATCATAATTGAATAAAAATTGGGAAATCATATGTTAGAGAAAGTGGTGCTAAGCTGAGGTCCACCAATAAGCGCACACTTCCATCTGACAGGGTGCAATACTTTAATATTGTCCAAACTCGAGTAATTGATTGAAGTTGAGGCCAAACCAAGTTAAAAATTTTGTAAATTGTACGGGTTTTGAGCCCCTATTCAACAAGTAACCAAATTGAGACATCATCATTTAGAAGATAACTTGTCCGCAATAATGCAAGAGCTGAAACAAGGGGCTGGGCGTTATGCACCTCACCTGTACCAACCTGGGCATACATGGCCTGTACCCAGCGTTGGTCCAAGGTGTGCTTTAGGTCAAAAAGGTCCTGCAACTTGACCTTTTGGACCTCCTGCCGCCCAGCCTTGTATTTGCTGTTGATGCCCTCAATAAAATCATGTAAACATGACAGGTAGAGAAACTCTCCATACATCAGATGACCAACCTTATTTTCTAATTGTAAGAATTTTTTGTGGGATTCCTTCAAAGTGGTGATCTAATGCATTAGCTGGTTGCTGTGATTATTAGTCTTCTCATCACGGCATTATCATTCATTTTGGAAATAGCATAACTCAGCACTTTACCTTTTAGCTGTCTGTGGGAGGGATCCTGCCCTCCCAGCAAGTAATTGATGGATTTAGACCGTATGAGGTCTTGTTTCCTGGGCTTCAATTTTTAGAAGATTCTATTAAATTTAATAAAACCTGCTTTCTTTACGCCTCTTAGGTCATTGAGGGCCTTTGGGTTCCTCAGCGCCTTTGACTGGCAATATAGGGTTTAAATTACTTCTGGAAGAGGGACAACCCATGTTCCCTTCCTTCCAAATCTTCCATGGGTTCTGTACAGCTAAGTATTTTGGATGCTTTTAAGGTTTATTTATATGATCTGTTGGTCAGGTCCAGGCCCTATTTTGTCTTGCCTCTTTAGAATGTCATTTTTTAAAAGTTGTGTTATGAGCCATTCAGTGAGCACTGAGGTATGGCGGGCTCCACTTGCTTTCTTTAATCTCATGATTTGTTGTAATTTTTGTGAATTCACAGCCCTAGTCAAAAGGGGTATTAATTTAGCTGTGAATGTTTAACTGGTGGGGATCCCTATAAATACCATCTTGGGAACATGAATTTCCACTCTTCAAATGGAGGCTTCATTTGCTCCCATTCTTTTCTTTAAGGTATACTGTAGGGTCAGAGGAGTTTTATGCCCAATTATTAAATATATGTTTCAGAAATTTCGCCGCAAAGGTTTCACCAGTGGCAACCTTAAAGATGCCACTTTGTGAAACACTCATGCTCTTTTGAGATCTAAGGAGTTTCATGAAGTTCAATCTGCAAATTTTAGGAAGCTTGGGTTTTCTAGGGTTCAAACCCCTTTTATTAATCAAATCTTAAAAAGTTTTTCTGGGGTTGTTTCACCCACAATTCTCTATAAATATCACACTCAGAAGGCTTGGTTTTCTTTTTAAAAATGGCGGATTTCCTGATGCCACGCCTTTGTTCTCAGGCCCACTTAAGGGTCAGCAGGGGTCTAGCCTTAAAGTTTCAATTAAAAGGTTATCAGTTAAAATTCCCGTTCTGGACCTTATTTATGGAATGCTCTGAACATATATAAGAAGGGGGTCTAGTTGTCTTAGTAATGGATAACAATCCACAAATGATTGTCAAATTGGCTTTGATGCCTGTGCAACCTGAAAACGCCAATTTAATGGAACCTTCATAAAACAAATGAGCCTTTTGAAGGCTCTTGCAGGCATAGTCATAAAAGGATTCCCAATTATCACATCACCACTGAGAATCCTCAGTTGACAACTATGATTTGCTGAACTCAGGAGGTTGAGGAAGAGTTAATTTTAAAATATGCCAGTCATTATAATGCTGCAGAAGGTACTGTGGGGTATCTACCTTTAGTGGTAAGGGCGGCAAAGCACAAATCGCCATTCTTTGATGGGAAACCCTATCCTGTTGGTGTGATTGTGCCAAATTAAGACCTAATGAATGATCTGTCAGCTTTATTAGTTTTTGATAAAGATTTTCAGGTTATTTTCTTCTCTATGATACTCTTTCTTCCCCCTCATGTACCTTTGGCCAACATTTCTAGTGGATACTGTGGCCTCAGAAAATGTTATTAAAATATATAACTGGCTACCTTGGGTACGCTACATACCTGATGGTATGGTTATAGCAAGGGCCTCCCAAGGCTAACACCTTAGAAGTTTCAGGGGCTGGTTAATTATCAACTTATATGTTCTACTTGACTGATCATTTATTGGCACTTAAAAAACTACTGTGCACGTTTATCTTGGGAGTAGATTGGTGGCGAAAATTTGATGTTAAACTCAATTTGAAAGCCAATACCTTATCTTTGTTCTTGGGGAGTTGTCATGAATGAATAAACCTCATGTTGGACAGTAGCACTTTAAATAACTTGTCAAATTGCCCAAAGTCTATAACCTTAGTCTTATGCATCTGTTTTAGCCAGTCTTGAAGCACTCCTACAACTCTGTTTGAAGGGTTGGAGTCTTCATATGATTAGACTTCATATAATGCCTTACCTGAACATTCAGAGTCCGATTGTAGTTTTATTTCACTGTTGACATGATTTTCATTTCCCCCAATTTACCCTTTGACTCTGAGAGAAAAGGCAGCATCAGATGTTTGCGTTAAAGAGCAACTTGCAGAGGGAACCATCTCCATAGTACCTCTCCAGTATGCTCGCCGCTGCTCTTTGTTAAAAAAGCTGATGGTACTCTATGGACTTATGTAGATTATAATACCCCGAATAAAGTTACCATACCTGGTCTGCATTACAATCCTGGTGGAGGTAAATATTGCTCGCTATGTGGAGAAAACTAAAAGTTCTCCAAATTGGACTTCTTGGATGCCAATAATCATATTTACTTAGAAAAGGGGCAGGAATGGCTCACTGCATTACATATTAGGAAGGGAACTTTTAATTTTGGGACATGCCTTTTGGGCTCAGAATATGACTGCAATTTTTCAATGTCATATTGAAGTTTCCCTGGTAGAGTTGTTAGGCGTATGCGCTGTGGCCTACATAATTTATCATTCTGGTTTTACCCTGGTTAAGCATCCCATGCAATTCACAAGCAGAAAGTGGTTGAGCATTTGAGGGCGGCAAACCTGACGCTGAAGAATCAAGAATTGTAAATCTTTTCTAGTCTTAAGTCACCTTTTTGGGCAACATCATTTTTGATAAATGACACATTATTACACCAGAAAAGGAGAAGTCTATTTGGTCTGGCCCATACCCACCTTGATTAAGAAATGAGGAGCTTTTTGGGGACATGCACTTTTTTTAAAAAATCACACTAAATTTTTTAGAGGTATCAGCACACGTGTATAAAGCCAGTGGGGAAAAAACTCACCAGTGGTCCGCTACACTGGAGGATGCCTTCCAGGATGCGAAGTACACTTTGCTATACACGTCAGTTATTCACCACGTGGATCCCAATATGAAGTTTATAGTGGATAACTATGCCTCCAGCTTTGCTATTGCTGCAGCTCAGTTACAGGTGACAAAGATGGAGTGAGCATCCTGTAGGATATCTTTCCCATAAAGTGTCCTTACCTGAGTTGATTACATTGTTTATAAAAAGATCTACTGGTGGTAATGGAGGCACAGATCTATTGGTGCCATCATCTTCATGGTTCTCCCCAACCATTCTGTGATCAAACTGACCATTGGGCTCTGCTGTACTACTGAGCTCCTCATGTCATGACCTCACAATAAACTCTCTGGCATAAACTCTTGCTCAATTTGTGTTCTCTTATAAGTTCACAAAAGGCAGGGAGAACGGTTTAGTCATTTTTTAAGCCATAACAATACATTGGCTCCTGACCCAAGGAAGTAAAAGTTGCATAACATTCACCTGATGATTCCCCCCAGGAAGGATTGTATATAAGCAACCCTCCTCCCCTGCATGCATTCTGGTTCCTGCTTCTCAATAAAATTTAGAGGATTATGGTATGCTCAAAAAAGCATCTTTTCTCAGTCCTTATCAACCAAATATATTTTATTTTCACCAGATTCACTTTTAATCAGGAGGATATAACAAAGGGGCACCATGTGAAGGATAGGATATCATAGTTTTTTAGGACGCTTGTGGGTTCCCATAGAAACACTTTGCTTAGATATGATCAAGGAACATCACAAAATTGGATAACTGTAGGGCACCCTGGGAAAGCAAAAGCCATGAAGCTTATCTGCCGTATATAAAACTGGAAGGGAATTTATTCACAGGTTCTAAGGTATACCAAGAAATTACTTATTTGTAACAGGATGAAACAAAATTTTCAGCCTCTCAAGAGGTTGTTGGTACCAGTGCAGTAAGCAGAGTGACATTGGACTTCCCTCTAAGTTAATTTTATTGTGGAGCTACCCCTCTCTGATAAGTATGATGCTATCATGGTAGTGGTGTACTGGTTTGTAAAGTTTGAAAATCTTATTACATGTCACACCTATAACAACGGCGTCTCAGATGGCCATGTTGTTTGTTACCAACAACTTCTCAACCCATGGGGTGCCCCAGGAGACCATTAGTGACCATGGTCCACAGTTCACATCTGTATCCTTGAAGGAGTTGGCAAGAATAAAAATTTTCCTGTGCTATTCTACTGCCTTCCACCCTCAATATAAAGACAGACTGAATGAATAAATCAATGCTTTGACCAATTTATGCAGCGCCTCATGGCAGCTGACCACTCAGACTGGACCTCACATCTCCCTTGGCCACAGTTTAGTTATAACAACGCCCTTCACTCCTTGATTGAGTGTTCTCCATTTTTCACCAATTATGGTTGCAATAATTACTTTACCATGGAGCTCAGCTGTGGGTCCAAGATGGAAGCTGTGTACCAAGCCAATTCATCAAAAAAGCACACAAGGAGGTAAACTTAAATTTGGGCATGGCTATGAATACCTAAAAGGAGAATGTGGATGGAAAGTGAAGGGGAAGCCCAGAGTATAAGAAGGGGGATCTGGTGATGTTGGATGCCAGGAATATTCCCGTCAAGCAGCAGTGCAGAAACTGGGACCAAAAAGGATAGGTCCTTAACATATTGTCAGAAAAGTGGGGCATGCCTCATACCAATTAGATCTCCCAAAGAAGTTTTAAATCCTTTATAACTTTGCATGAGAGCAAGTTGACCCAGTTTGAGGGGTCTTTTCCAGAGACACCCGAGGTATACCTTAAGGATGGAGAACCAGAGTGGGAGGTTGAAATTATCGTGGCTTCTTGTTAGGTGAAAGAAGTCTCAAGTAGCTGATATCATGTAAGGGGTTTGATGCCGCAGAAAATAGCTGGGTTCCAGCTTAAAATTGTGCTCACGCCCAGGACTTGATTACTTCTTTCCACAAGAATTTCCCTAATGCCACAAGTCCCAAATCCACCACTACAATTGCAGACATGAAGCTACCCCCAAATCACGAATATATCACTGGTTGACACCCTGAAGGAGCAAAGGCGCCTTAAAAAAAGCTAGGGGGTAATATCATGGTAAATAACAT